>JAODAL010010066.1:0-107168 GCA_025379985.1 Phyllomedusa bahiana | reverse complement strand
AGTCAGGGTGCAAATAAAGAGGGGTACAAACAAAGGCGGTAAGATGTGTCCTGTTACCTGAGGTTGGCTTGGTACTGGGCCCACATGGGGGGGCTGATGTGGCCTTGCTTCTGTGTGGATGCTCTGGGAATGCTGATGTTAGGTACACCCCCTCCTGAATGCAACAATGGGCACACCTGGGCTCTTCCTTAGTTCCATGATGGGACAGCCCACGTGGCAGCCCCCTACACTACCCCCACACACCACTGGGATGGTCTACAAACTCCTCCCTCTCTGGCCATGCCATTTTTGACTGAAACACAAAAATGGGCCATACCGTGGCAGGGCATTGGGACAGAACTGAGCCAGTGGCACCATCAGAACTGGATGGGCCTAAGCTACGCCCTGGTACCAAGCACCCCTATCCTATGGGCTCCCTAAGGCCAGCTTTGGATTTCTCAGTCCCCCTGCATCGTGCGAACATGGGAGTGGTGGCTATGTGCATGGGGAGTTTCATATTTTAAAATATGAACCTGCCACAGACCAGTTATGAACAGGTCTCCTATAAATCTTTATGAAATATTGGTGACTGGCCGACTGGCATCTGTTTATTCAAGTCTTTGAAGCGTGGGGTTTGAGAGAGCACATGTGTCTCAGGGGCTAATTAAGTTGCATGAGGATCCTTTCATTTGCTGATCTCCTGCTGGGGTGGCTTCCTATGGAAGGCCATTTACAATGGGTCTGAGCTGGGCTAATTAATTGAGGCTTTCCTGGGAGCTGGGGCCATTTGTGCGATCTGACTAGAGTTATGAAGTTGGAGTAGAGAATGACTTGTCATTTTGTCTCAATTTTCTTCACAGGCTGAATAATATTACACGCCCCACTTTTCAGTTTTTTATTTTTTACAAAAGTTTAAAATATCCAATAAATTTCATTCCACTTCACAATTGTGTCCCACTTGTTGTTGATTCTTTAGAAAAAAAATAAAAATTTGATATCTTTATGTTTGAAGCCTGAAATGTGTCAAAAGGTTGAAAAGTTCAGTGTGGCCGAATACTTTCACAAGTAACTGTATATACATTCATACTCTATTATGAGTTTTTTTTGCACTTAAACTTAAGATATATTTTGTATAATCATGTTTTACATTATCCGTCATCACTGAGTTGCTGTATTTTAGGTCTGTCCACTTTCTTTATTGTTGTTTTTATTATGTCTGATATTATATTTCAATAAAGTATATATACTTTAATTTTTGTGAATTTCTTTTTTATTGTAGTACATTTACAAAAACCTTACTTCCAGTTCCAGCGCTAGTGTATGGATGTGAGCATTGAGAGCTCTCTGGGCCTTACAGCCAAATAGCATTATATGCCGTTTCGGCAGCACCGACCAAAAAGAGCTTTATCAGCAGAGCTCCCAGGCACCACTACGCTGGAATTGATGCTCCAGACATCACTGGGGATGAACCATCAAGATGTCCAGGCCCATGCCTCCAGATTGGAGGAACTCAAGCAAAGAGTTACCTTGCTCGAGACCAAGAACGATACATTGAGCTCTAAGCTCAGGATTTGTGAAAAAGCAAACGGCTCTCTTCAAGACTGTCTATAAGACCTGGAAAATCACTCCTGCAGGAGCAATCTACAGTTAGTGGGCTTACCAGAATCCTTTAAACAGCGAGAACTCCACGAACACTGCCAAACGGGGCTGCAAGAGGCCCTGGGCATCACCCACAGTTGCAGGGTAGAGTGGGCACATCGGGTGGGGCCAGAGTCCTTGACAACAGCAGATGTGGGAAACCGCCCAAACCAAAGGAACTGAACCCTGATCATAAAGTTTTTAGACTTCAACGACAAAGTCGACATTTTGAAAGCCTTACTGAATTGGGAATCCCTCTACTCCTGCAGAGACACAGGGTTTTATTATATGAACATTTTTTAAAGGCGGTCCCACGATGGAAGGATCTTCAGCAAATTGTGTACTATGTTTTTGAACAAGAGGGTACATTTACAAATAATCCATCCAGCAATACTGAAGGTGCTGGACACCAAAGACCCACTAAGATTCTTCACCTCCTCTAACGAAGCTAACATAATACAATATCAGCAGCACTCTATAGCACTAAAAAACAGTCAAAAGGAACATAGGATTTTTTGGGAAAATCATTTCTGCTACTTCTAAATACATAAAAACATGAGGTTCTTAGTGCCACATGTATGAAAACTGTCTCGGTCTAAAACTCTCTTTGTTGCCCAAAGCAACCAATCAGAGCGCCCCTCTCATTTTTCCAGAGCACTATATGAAATGGGCTATGGGCAACATAGAGAGTTTTAGACCTAGACAGTTTTCATACATGTGGCCCTTAGTGTGCATTTTTAAAAGCCCATCTGCCAACGTCAAGCTGACCTCAATACAGATGGGAACTTACTCTATATGTTACCTCTCTTGGAGCCTGCCCAGCTATAAGCTGCTCTATACTGATTTAAAAAGCCTGTGCAGATGAGCAGAGTGCAAAAAAACCAAAATGGGGGCAGCCACTCCCCCATACAAACAATCCAAAAACAGAGTTTTTTGTGCACATCCAAAACATGCTTATTTTTCTAAAAAAAAATCTTTTTAGGTGTGCAGACCAAACTTTGTTTTTGGATTGTTTGTATGGGGGAGTGGCTGGCCCCCATTTAGTTTTTTTGCACTCCGCCCCTCTGCACATCTGTATTGAGGTCGCCTTGACACTGGCAGATGGGATTTTACAGTTTTGATCAAAAATGTGCACTAAGAACCTCATGTTTTCATGTATTTAAAAGTAGCAGAAATGCTTTTCCAAAAAATTCCTATGTTCCCTTTCACTGTTTTTTAGTTCCAGTAAAGTGCTGCTGATATTGTATTGTGTTTGCATTTTGCTGGCACACCAGCGTGTACCTCTGCTCATTTTTCTAAAAAATCTTTTCGATGTGCAGACCAAACTCTGTTTTTGGATCCTCTAAAGAAGCTGACATGGACCTACAAGATCTTATAGGAATGGATCATGATAGGGTCCTCTGCAGATCAACAACTCTCTCAGAATCGTATATAAATCCTATTATTCGAATGACCTCAGGGACAGGGATAATGAAGAGGGCCATGCATTACTGTCGAACGTCATTTTGTCTAGGTTATCGGTCGGACAGAAAGAGAGTAGTTGAATGTTGACATATCAGAAAAAGAGGCGCAGAAGGCCATTTGCCACATAGCAGCAGACAATGCTTCGGGCCCTGATGGGTTCACAGGGGAGTTATATAAAATCCTAGAAAAGCCGCAAGTCCCCACTCTAACTAGATGCTTCAATCTCATCTTGCACCAAGTAATGGTTAGAACGGAATCTACAAATGTCTTCATGAAGTTCCTACAAAAAAAAGGGGAAGATTCTCTCCAACCAGCCTCATACAGGCTTATATCTCTCACAGATGTTAAAAAATTATGGTCAACAGGTTGGCTCAGTACTTGCCATATTTGATATGGCTATCCCAAAAAGGTTTCATCAAACAAAGGGCAGCAGTTGGAAATGTTAGGAAAGTCCTTACAGTGCTGGAAAAGGTGAGGTATAGGCCAACTCTCGACAAGCATCATGTCCTAGTAACTACAGATGTCGAGAAGGCCTTAACAATGGTCACAGGGAGTGGCTAAGGCTGGTATTGGACAGGCTAGGTATTACTGGATATTTTATAATCTTTCTTTCAGCCATCTACACCAGACTTAAAGCACAGATTCATACACCTGGCTTTCTGTCACTTCCCTTTCATTTAAATAAGGGAACTACAGTAGGTAGAGATGCCCCCTGTCGCCCCTATTGTTTTATCTTACACTAGAGCCCCTTGCAAGACGCTTGGAGGATACAGGTCATTTTTTGGGGGTGAGATTAAGTCGGGAGAACGTTAAGATTATGGACAATTTGATTTTGCTCTTGTCCGACCCTTTAAAACACCTGCCTAGAGTTTTTGATCTTCTGAGCGACTTTGGTTGCCTTTCAGGCTATAAAGTAAATGCATCAAAGGGCGAGCTGCTAGACCTTCTACCCCAGTTACCTAGAACAGTGGGGAGTGATCTGGGACTAAATATCTTGCTAGTAACCAACCACATCACATCAACTTGGAATAAAAATAGAGAGATCCCCAGAGACGCTCTATAACCTCTCATAACCTTTCCTCCCATAACAAACAAAAACACAGAGGATTTCCATAGGTGGGTAAGGCCTTTCGTTGTCTCTGATGGGGAGCTGTCACTCTATAAAAATGGTATGTTTCCCAAAATTACTCTACCCCCTCCAAACCCTTCAAGTTTTATTGAAACACTTGGACACCAACAAACTCAAAAACACACATTGCTCAATGGAAATGGCAACCCAAACAAACAGAGGGGCTAAGTCTCCAAAATATTAGGGAATATAACTTAGCATACCTCACAAGGCATGTACTTGATTGGATCAGCGGAACCAGTCGGTGTTCCAACTAGGATCTGGAGAGAGATCCTATGCCATTTCTCTGCCCGCAAATCAGATAACATGTCTAATGTTACAGGTTCCCTTTAGAGGGGTTTTGCCACGATGTAATGTTGACGTGGGATCCTCCAAAATGGGTATTTAATCACTTTTCTAAATATATGTGATTACAAAAAGTAAAGCCTCTGAGAGCTACAGCTTTCTTTACAAGCCCTTAGTTACTTAAAAGTTTGCATTAGACACGACCAGCTCCAGCTGACAGGAGCTAAGGAGCTTATCTGGTTGCGCTTGCGTTGTCTGCACTTCTTATCTGATGACAGGGAACATGTCTGAGCTTTCAAGGGACTGTGGAGAAAGATGTTGTGTCTTTTGTATAGAGAATCCACTGGTTCTCAGGTTTTATTTGAGTACACCATTGCTAAAATCCACAAGCTACTTGCTTCCTCGTTTACTACTCAGGAGCTAGCAAGGGGCTGTGGAGAAAGATGTTGTGTCTTTTGTATAGAGAATCCACTGGTTCTAAGGTTTTATTTGAGTACACATTGCACAATGCTCCCTGCTTCCTCTGCTTCCTCAGAGTTGCTGCTCAGACCCCCTCCCTCTCCTCGGTGAGGCTGCTGTGCTTTGTTTATATTCTTTCCTGTTAAGATTAAGAGGTAATGAACTCAGTTTGTGGCAAAACCCCTTTAAGGAACATGCCCTCCAGACCTTGTAAAGGCCTCACAAGCATGGATCCTAGTTATAGGACAATAGAGCTATCACCTTTCTTATCTCTGAGCTGCTCCAGCTATTTATTGCTCTAACTACTACCTCCCCTCCTCATATTGATGGTCCCATTTTTTTTACTTGACTAACTTTTTATGTTTTGTTTATCTACTACCTAACATAGCAGATATTTTTTCTCTCATCCTAAGATGAAAATAAAAAAGGCAGTCTAGATGGACCATGAGGTCTTTTTCTGCCTTTAAACCTCTATGTTTCTCACATAGCCATATTACTTCTCTGGTTTATATGACAGAGGTGCATGGGACCTTACTGTACCTCACTCTGACTTTTTACGGAGGTTTTCTTTTTAATGGCTTCTGTGGCATGCTCCATTACCTGACATGTTAGTCCACCTTTATTCTTCAGTTCTTCAGTATCTGGATCATTTTGCTGCCTGGCTCCCTCACTTCCTCTCTACTGAAATACCTGCTCTCATCATGGGTGATTTCAACATCCCCATTGATGACCCAATGTCTCCTTCTGCCTCTCAATACCTTTCACTAATCTCTTCTCTTGGCCTCTCGCAGTTTACTTACTCTCCCACCCACAACGATGGGAACTCTCTTGATCTGGTCTTCTGTCATCTTTCCTCAATTTCTAACTTCACTAATTCTCCTTATGCTCTCTCTGACCACCACCTTATCTTCTTCATTATCATTAATTCTCAGCCTTCTCTTGACAAACCTGCCCATCACACATTCCGAAATATCCGCTCCATTAATACTAAGGAACTCACAGACACCATACAGTCCTCACTGCCCCCAATCTCCTCCCTCTCCTGTCCTGACCTGGCTGTTAAATGTTACAATGAAACTCGCACAAACCACCTGGACATGTTGGTACCACTCCACACTGCACCACAGAGTCAGACGCCGCAGCCTTGGCACACACCTCAGACTTGCTTCCTGCAGCGATGTTCCATGTGTGCTGAGCATCTGTGGAGAAAGTCAAAGCTACCTGCAGACTTTCTCCACTATAAATTCATGCTCAGGACTTATCACACTGCTCTTCACAGCGGCAAACAAAAATATTTCACCTCCCTCATCTCAACATTACACAACAACCCAAAACTCCTGTTTGACACTTTCCACTCCCTCCTAAGGCCTAAAGCTCAGGCCCCAGTTACTGAACTCTGTGTGAAGACCTGGCCACTCACTTCAAAGAGAAAATTGAAAATATCCGGCAAAATACATCTCAGGCCCCAAGTAACACCCATCCCATCCAGTCCCGCACGTCCTCTAGTCTACTCTCAGCCCTTGACCCGGCAACAGAGGAAGAAGTGTCCAGGCTTCTCCTGTCTGCACACCCCACCACCTGCTCTACTGAACCCATTCCCTCCCACCTCGTCCAGTCTATTTCTCCAGCTGTCCTCTCTCACCTTACTACAATCTGTAACCTCTCTCTCTACTGGGATCTATCCATCTTCCTTTAAATAAGCCATCATAACCCCTTTACTAAAAAAGCTCAGTCTGGACCCATCCTGCGCTGCTAATTATTGACCAGTCTCTAATCTGCCCTTCATCTCTAAACTCCTGGAATGCTTGGTCTACTCTCGCCTAATCAGCTATCTCTCTGCCTACTCTCTTCTTGACCCTCTGCAATCAGGTTTCCGCACCCTACACTCCACAGAAACTGCCTTAGTTAAAGTCTCAAATTACCTCCTACAACAAAATCTCAGTGGTAACTACTCGTTGCTGCTTCTCCTGGATCTCTCTGCAGCATTGGACACTGTGGATCACCATCTTCTCCTCAGCATGCTCAGCGCCATTGGCCTCCAGGACACCGCCTCGCTTGGTTCACATCTTACCTGTCTGATCGCTCCTTCAGTGTCTCTTTTTTCGGATCTACCTCCTCTTCTCTACCTCTTGCTGTTGGAGTTCCCCAGGGATCAGTTCTAGGTCCTCTCCTCTTTTCATTGTACACAGCCTGATTGGACAAACCATCAGCAGATTTGGCTTCCAGTACCATCTCTATGCTGATGATACCCAGTTATACACCTCCTACCGTGACATCAGTCCTACTCTCCAACAAAACACCAGTGACTGTCTGTCCGCTGTCTCTGACATAATTTCCTCTCTCCATCTGAAACTAAACCTCACTAAAACTGAACTTCTTGTCTTTCCGCCATCTAGTAACCAACCCCCCACGCTATTTATGTTTCAGTATGTGGTATCACCATTACTCCTAGGCAGCAGGCCCGCTGTCTTGGGGTTATACTAGATTCTGATCTGACCTTCATCCCATATATCCAATCCTTTGCCCGCTCCTGTCACCTGCACCTCAAGAACATATCCAGAATCCGTCCATTTCTCACTGTGGAAACAACTCAAACTCATTATTCTTTCTCGTCTTGACTACTGTAACTCCTAGCTAATCGGTCTCCCTCTCTGCAAACTCTCCCCTCTCCAATCTGTCCTGAATGCAGCAGGCAGGCTCATCTTTCTCTCCAGCCGCTATACTGATGCCTCTACCCTGTGTCAGTCTCTGCACTGGTTGCCCATTCAGTACAGGATACAGTATAAACTCATCACTCTCACCCATAAAGCTCTCCACAACGCTGCACCCCCCTACATCACCTCCCTCGTCTCTTTCTACCACCCGACATGCTCTCTCCGCTCTGCTGCTGATATCAGGTTCCACTCATCAATCATCCGAACCTCCCATGCCCGTCTCCAAGATTTCACACGTGAGGCACCAGTTCTCTGGAATATGCTACCGCGGGCAATCAGGCACATTCACAACCCTCACAGTTTTAAGAGTGACCTGAGAACACATCTTCTCAGTCTGGCCTACCAAGATCCCTAACTGCTATCACACACATCTGTCACTCCCTACACTAGGGCACTCACAGGCACTTATCTGTATATAGATGGACTGTCAGGGTGGCAGGTTCATCCATTTTTCATGTAAACCACCCCCTATTTATGAAACATGGCTGGACCATTGTAAACTTGGCACTTTTCACCATTTATTTCACCCATACACCCATGTAAGCTCTCACGAGCAGGGCCCTCACACCTTTTGTCTCATCTGTAAGTACTTTTAATGTGTAATGTCTGTACGTATACCCTCGAATTTGTAAAGTGCTGCGGAATATGTTGGCGCTATATAAATAAAGATAATTATTATTATTATTATTATTATTATTTTGGTCAGTGTTTGTAAGCCAAAACCAGATGTGCATCCATAACATGCAAGTAAAGTGTACATTAAGCCATTCATGGCTGTTCTTCCCTATAAGCGTTGGTATTAGTGGAAAATATGTCCTACATACAACTCCCAATGGAGCATTGTACTGGAGCAAAGGGCAAAGGACTGTGTGCCACTGCAGAGTCTGCTGCACAAAGTTCTGCTTTTGTACAAAAGGCCAAATGGCAAAATGTTATAGATGCGTGCCCACTGTCATGTGGCATCATGCCCATCAAATTATCTGTCTGACTGCACAGTCTTTATATACCTCCTCATTGCTGATGTAAATACTCTTCACACTTGCATCAGAGATTCTGTTTGGAACCTCCATCGCAAGTTCTGTCAGTAATGACGAAAAAAATAGCCAGTATTTTTTTCTGATAAAACAATGGACACTGCAGCAGAAACCCGACAGACTTTAATGTAGTCAATGGTTTCCACAGGATGCTGTTGGTATCCATTGTAAAATGGGTTCAGTTTCACCTTTGCAACAGAGTTTAAAAATCGAACCTCCGACATAGGTGTGAGCCAGGTCTAACTCTATCATCTGTATTTACAATGTTTCCTCAAGTTACAATAGCTTCAGGATACAATATTTTCAACATGTAATGGTCTTATCTGGGACATTGTACTTTGAGTGTGGTTTCAAGAAACAACGTCCCAGACAATTATCATGAAGATTTTACTTGTAAAACATCTGTATTAGTGAAGTGTATGCACTGAATGACTGTCCAGTAGCACCTCTACAGTACAGTGCGGTACTACACGTTTTCTGCTGCTCGATACAAGTGCCAGGGTGATCAGCTCATTCGGGCAACAGATGAGGTGCACATTTTCTTTTTTCTGATACATTATATATGGTACAATACATGTTGCCACTATAAACCCGCAACTTAATCCTTGTTGTGACAGTTTCCAAATTCATTTTGTGAGGACATACTGGGCATTATGTTGGAAAAATGATGCCTGACTTGTTGATTCAGATGCAAAATTTCTTTACTTTGGTTGAGACACAAATTTTTATATAGTTGGTCTAAAGGTGTGGTAACATTAACAGCATAATATAATTAATATTTTGATTACAATTTGCGATACCATTTGTTAGTTTAATCATAATACAATACAATTGTTTACCTTTAATTAACATTATTTGAATACATTGGGAGTGACCGTTAGATTATCTTTGTTTTGCATTCTCTAATAATTAATTTGCTGCATATCACCTGGTGTCCAAATAGTCAACCTTAAGGTATTTAATTAAAACAAGAAAAACAACGTTATCTAGCCATTGTGTTAATCATTATGTACTAGGAAAACAGGTTGCTTATTGATGGGAGTGGCTAAAGCTGCCTATGGCAGCGTGTAATAGGTAATGAATGAAAGTTGTACAATTGTACTGCTGTATATAGGACAAGGAAGTGTGCCCCATAGTGATCAAATAACCTAGGGGAGTAAGTATTAAAAAAGTAAAAAAAATAAAAAAAAAGTTTAAATAAAAAGTCATCTGTACCTCAAAATAAAAAGACAATATTTGGCTCTGCACATCCCAAAAACTTTTTTGAAAAAAATAAGCATAGGTGCACACTGGTGCGGCAATAAAATACATACACCTTCCAAATGCCAGCAGCACACTATCAACTAAAGAACATCAAAGGCACAGAGGAATTTTTGAAAAATGCATTTCTGCTAAGGAAATATGAAAAATTGGGGTTCTTAGTTCACAATTTTGATCAAAAGTGCTTAAGCCTCACCTGCATTGGGGTCCCCTTGACAAAATTGGGAGGTGAAAGTTTTGGGATGTGCAGAGCCAAATATTGTCTTTTTAGTCTGTATGAGGAGTGGTTGCCTCATTGGCTTCTTGCACTCCGTCCACCTTCACAGGTTTTTAAATCAGTGCAGTGTGTTCAGTAGCTGGTCCTTTCACTCCCTGAAGTATGGAAGTCTGAATAGGCTTCAAGAGAGGTAATGTTTAGTGTTAGGACTCACCCGCATTGGGGTCCCCTTGACGAAATTGGGAGGTGAGCTTAATCGCTTTTGATCAAAATTATGAACTAAGAACAAATTTTCATATTTCCTTAGCAGAAATGCATTTTTCAAAAATTCCTATGTGCCTATTTTCCCCCTCTAAAACCTATGTGCGTCTTGTAGTCTGAAAAATACAGTATTTAAACAAATATGTATTATCAGTGATTAGCAATTGTAGGGAAAAAAGACAACCAATAAGGGAATACGTGGGCTATAATACCTTGAGATAAGGAACAACAATTAATAAATTCCTCTTTTGGAAATTATGAATAATTTAATTTATTATCTCTATAACTACATAAAGGCTAAACACGCTAGGAAGATCAAGGTCACCCGGCTAAATTCCTAAATGCTAGAAGTTAAGCACATTTAATACTTAGTGAATAATGGAGAAGTCAATTATCTCTATATTTTCTCTGACATACATGAAAAGCTCCTTCCATAAGCAAAGAAAGTGATTTCCAGCCTTCAGTAGCTCTTTCTGACTGTTATAAGGCCTTGCTTTACCTGTATTCGTTTTCTGCTTCATTTCCTTTAATCCTCATTTTGCATTATGTTGGATGACATTTTGAGGCCTCAGAACCAATTACCAGTTTTCCATAGAGTTATGGTTTCAATATGCAATGGTCGTTCTGGAACCAATTAATTTTGTATGTTAAGGGACCACTGTACTAACATAATCTCTAAACCCCTGCCTAATGCAATGCAATACACACCGTTTGTTTCAAGTTTGTTTTTTTAACACAGTCCATGTTGCTTTTTAAGCGATACTAGGAAATATCCTATCCTGCATCTATCAAGTCAATAAAAGAAGATTATAAAAGTGGTTTTACATACAGCATTATTTGGAAAACTTTTTGTTGCAGTTTTTTAAGCCAACAACAGGACTGGATCCAGCAGGAAGGAGACTTATAAGTCATTCCTTTATTTTTTTCCATTTCTTTGAATCCACTTTTGGTTTTGGCTTAAAGGGGTTTTGTTTAAACATATTTTATTGAATATTAAGCCAAGTTCAAGAAATGTATTCAAGAACAATGTTTCAAAGCAATAGTATGCAATGATAGTTACATTAATAAATTTTGAATAGCAAACAAGGCATTAAAGGGGTTGTCTCACTACATTGATTCATCTTACCTCGCCGTTTCTTGGGTTTTATTTTGAATTCAGAGGTGTGGTTTTCTGGCTTCTACTAAGCTGCAGTAAAACCAGGTCTGTAGCTATAGAACCAGTGCTGGAGTCTATCAGGAGAGATCAAAAGGTCTGTCTATAGTGGGTAGGACGATGCATCCATACAAGAGGGGGTATTTAGGAATAAATAGGACACTGTTAATGGACATATATTGCAAAGTGACTTGATTTTGCAAGATCTTTAACATAAACAGCAATCCTTGTAGTGAGACAACCCCTTTAAGTAAAACGATTATTATTATATCCAGTACAAAAAAAACATTGAACAAAGCATACAACAAAGGAAAGAAAAGGGGGGAAAAGAAGACAGGGCAATATGTTCATATCTAGTAAATATATAAGATTGGCTTCTATGGAAACCAGGGCTGTTTTAACACATTTAAACCCAGGGCCGAGTGAAACTGGGGCCCCCCAAAAACACAATCACTAAGGTATAAATATATACATTATTGAAAACAAACTTATAACCTACAACACCACTATATAGAGACCACATAGAGGTCTGGCTAAATTTTTTTTTTAACATATAGGGAGGAAGGGGTTCCCCATTTTGGTTTTCTGCACCACGCCACTTTACAGGCTGTCAAAAAGTGCTTTCTTTAGGGTTTGGGGTTTTTTTTTTTTTTCCTCTCTGGATAATGGAGGGCGTTGACCCAGTGAGAGGCTGGATTTGGCTCTATTGAGGGTAAAAAATAGTAAGGAGCCACCTGAGATCACGTAGAAAATTTGGCAGCTTAAGCATTTTTTTTATCAAAAAATGTGAACCAAGAATCTCATAGTTTTTTATGTATATGTTTGCTAAATGCTTCTTTTTGGATTTTCTGTTAAAGTATTGCCCTTTTTTCAGTCGTGTGCCCTGGGGGGTTGCGGTGTATTATATATAAAAATAAATTTATATTATATTATAATTTTTATAAGGTGCCGCAACCCTGCCAGTGGGACCCCGGTTTCATGTTTTTTTCAGAAATGTTTTTTTGTGCAAAAACCCAAATTGTACTTGGGGTATATTGTTTTTAATCTATCGGGGAGGAAGGGGTGCCTCCATTTTGGTTTTCGCACCAGCCCACTTTCACAGGCTGTCAAAAAGTGCAGCTTGCAGGGTTTTTGTTTTTTTATTTTTTTTTCTCTGGTAAAAGGTAGTTTACCCAGTGAGAGGCCTGGATTTGGTCTATTAGAAGTAAAAAGTTAGGACTGCCCCACCGAGATCAGTAGAAAGTCGTGGGCAGTTAAGCTTTTTTGACAAAAATGTGAACCCCAAGAATCTCAAAGTTTTTCAGTATAAAAGATAGAAAAATTTCTTTAGGATTTCATAAAATGTATTCCCTTTTTTTGCAGTCGTGGCATGGTAGGGGCGTTTTAAAATTTTTTATAATAATTTTTATAATATATATTATAAGTATTATAAAATTTTATATTTTTATATATATATATATATATATATTTTTTAAAAAATTTATTATATATATATTATATTTAATAATTTATTTGAGCTTGCACGGGTTTGGGGATCATACATGTCCTTCGGCTGGACAGAGGAGATATTGGTTCAAACGGTGTCTGTTCCCGTGTGTTATTTCCCCCACAGAAAAAAAAATTTTAAGGAATCTTCACAGCAAACATATAAAATAACAAAATCGCTCGTTTTGAGCGCTTACTAACACGGGTGTAGTTTCCTCACGCACCTTGGGAAGGGTGTACAACCTGGCTTCCCCCAGTGTGAATTCTCCCCCCAAGGTAGAGGAGATGCAGCCCCGCCCAGTCGCTTACCTGCGCCCTTTATACCGGGGAAAACCGGGAGTGGACCAAATGGGGAGTAAGCCCCCCCTGCTCTATTTTACTCCAATGAAAGGCCGCCCCGGGAATGGGCTGGTAGCCTACTAACAGAAATTTAAAAGTTTGTCGACATCTGTATGGACACCTATTTAAACAAGGTTTCACTCCACCAAGGTTTTCCCTTTGGGTTTTGGCTGTATTTTGCTTCTCCGGGATAGCAAAACCCTGGTGGGATATAACCCCATGCGCCCTTTCCCGCTGCGGCCCTTTAAATCCCCCCCTTTCCAAGGGGGGGGCGGAGCACTTTGCCTAAAATTTTGACCCGTGACAATGCATCAGCTTGGCTGTTGTGACCCGGGGCGATGTTCTACGAGAACTTAAAGCCTGTAGACCCGGAAAGGGGCCCCTTTGCGTTCTGTCCCATCCACTTTAAGGGGAAATGGTCTGTGGCCCAAGGGTCTACTATCAAGTAGAAAACGAGCGACCGATCCCCACTTAATGGCCAGGCATTTTTTTCCCACTATGGGTTTTTTTCTCCCCCGCTGACATTTTCCTGCGAGGGAAACTACCGGGGTTCTTCCCCCTCAACCTTTACGTAGGACAGCCCCAACCACTCAGAAGCGTTGCCTGAACAAAAAATTCTTTCGAAAGTTTGGGGCCATGGCAGGGGTCCTTGCAGAGTACCCCCTTTCCCTTTGGAAGGCTTTTCCCCCCGGGTTCACTTGACCAAAGTGGACTTGTCCCTTTTGGAGGACAAAGTTGGGTAGAACCTCCTATATTCCCTGCGATACCTAAAAGGGCCCCGGGATGCTTCTTGGAGATGGGTAGGCCAATTTTATTGCCTCCTTTTTCCCATTTGGGCTTGTGATCCCCCCCCAATGTCGTAACTAGATAGGGGCCCCCTCTAGCCCAAGGGCACCTTGTTGGGGTTGGCGGTCAGCCCTGCTGCCCTTTGGCATCAAAGACAGTTAAATTTGGTCAGGTGGGGACCCAAAATCCGTGCTAAAGATCCCCGTCACCCAAATATGCGCTGATATTTTCTATGGGGTTTGGAGACCCCATCATCCTCGGGAATGGGGGGGGCCCCTGTGGGCCAAGGGAAGGCCCACGTAGTAAAAAGTGGCCCGGGGGGAAAAAGGCTTTTTCTTCGGGGCCTCCTTTGTGAGGGGGCCCCTTCCAATCCCCTTGGTCAGGTCAAACTACTAATGTCCCTCGCGGGTCCTACCTCTAAACCCAAATTCATCGACCCGGGGCTGGGGTAGGATAAAATTTTAGAGCTCGTTTAGTTTTACGAAAATCGTTTTGCAGAAATTAAGTCCCAAGGGTTTGGGTAGAGCCTGGGGGGCTCGCCACCCACTTTGGGTTTTTTTTTGACCCAAGCTCAGCACTTCTTAACCTCCTCGGCAATTGTTTCCCCTTGGGCTTCAGGGACCCAAGGGCCCTCAACGCCCTTTTTTGGGGGTTTTCGTGAGATGCATGTTCAATGCCTTTTCGGCGATGGTAGATCTAAAAAGCCCTCCGGTTCTTTGTAGGAATTCCTTTTTTCTCCCGTTGTGATTCTGAAGGGCTGAGAAAAGGGACGGGTGGAAAACTTTTTTTGGGGCACCCCATCCCTTTTAAAACCCCCCGTAAAGCTTTCCCGGCCCTTTCCCAGGGCAAATTATTGATGTGATATATCTGAAAAGGTTTCCTTCTCCCGCGGGGAACCCCTTTTTGTTGCCCTCACTGACCCGCTTTTGATCTATAGGGGCCCGCCACTTTGCCCAAAAACCTGCTTTCGACCGGGGGGACAAGTACTAGCACCCCGGGCGCGGGGTGGACCCTTGACCCTTGCGGACCTGTTATTACCCCTTTTGGGTTTTTTGGGCCCGCTGTAGGTTCTGCACAAGGCAGGGACCCCGCTGCGATTCTTCTGCCCGGCAATATGTTCAAAAGCTCCTTAGGGGGATTTTCCCGCTCCCGGGGTTCCTTGGCAAAAGTCCCCATCCCCGGGGGGGTCTAATAAAAAAGCTCGAAGGGGAGAACCCCTGGACGCTTGCGGTACCCCCCGTTTAAAAAGAACTGAGTGGGTAGTAGGCGGTCCCGTCCTCCCACCTTATCCACCCCTTTTTAAGCATTGACTTTTTGGTTTATTGGAACCTCTCCACCAGACCATCGGTCTGGGATGATATACCGAGGGCGGAGAGGGAAAATTTTTAGGGGGCGGCAGAGTTCTTTGGTCCCTTTTGACATAAGGGGGGGACCCTGGTCTGTCAGTATCTCCTTTGGGAAAACCCGCGGGGGGAAATTTGGAACAATCCTGGGGAATCCCCTTTTAGGGGGGGGGGGTTTCCCAAGGGGAAGGGCCCCGGGATATCGGGGGGGTAGTCAAGGGCCCCTAAGATATGCTGATTCCCCGGGTGATTTGGGGGGCGGCCCCCACCAGGCCATGCCGACCTCCAAGGGGACCTCTATTTTTGGAGGGGATTAGGGGGGTCCCAAAATGAGGCCCAGGGATTTATTTGGCCTTGGGAAGACTGGAGAAAACTTCATTGCCCCATAAAAAACCCCGGCCAGTGAAGTTAACTCTACCCCCTCCCGGGGTTTTCCCACCCCCAAGGTCCCCCCAGACTGGGGGGTGGGCTCCCAAAACCGGCGGAAGTGATTGGGGACCCAAGCCACCACCTGGTTTTCGGCTTTTTACCCGGTAAAACATATCGTTGTGCCCCAATAAGGGTACACCATATCCCCGCTGGGCCCGGGGGTTTCCCCTTATCATCTTGATGCTTTCCCCCCGGGTTTTCAGGTTTGGGTCCCCCCATTGCTCCTACCAAAATTCCCTCTGGTATTGGCAAGGGGGCGAACTCGAGCTCAGGGGTTTTCCCCTGGGTCCCCCCCGGACGGCAAGGGAAAACCCCTCGGGCCTCCGGGGGCCGTGCGGACATCACCCCGTACATTTATCCCTTTCACCTCTTTTATTCCCCCAAATCCCCCGAAAAGGGAAAGACCCGTATGACGCCTGTAGGGGAGGTCGCAACGACAGCCCCACAGTGTGCGGCACCGCGGGAGTCCTATGGTGAGTCTGGCAGTTGGGATCCTTGTGTCCCCATGGAAAAGACCCCCCCTTACGCGGGCGGGATCGGGTTGGCCCTTTAGCTCCCCAGCTTGGCCCGTCCCGGGGCACCAAGCTCCGGATCCCGGTGTTGAATGGAAGTCCCTTGATTTTGACGTACACCTCCCCCCGGGGGCCCCCCGCTCAGCATGTGAGGGATAGGAGGCCCCGGAAACAACGGTACGGGGTGTAAGCCACAGTCCATTTGGGGGCCCCCCGCATTTTACATCGTTTTAGGCTTCCCCCGTCCATCGCATGCCCTCAGACAATGGGGCCCTGACTCTGGGTAAAAGGTCTGATTTTGGGGTGGGGAAACCTTCCCCCCTTTTTCAGCCAACCCCGACCCCCTCCCATGGGGCCTTACCTCCCCTTTTGGCGAGCAGCTTACCCCCATGGGTAGATGGTGCAGACCAGGAGAAATTTCAGTGGCACGTAAGTTCCCCACGAGCAAGCCGTCCAATTTTGGGGGGCCGTGTACCCCACACAGCTTGGATTCCCCACGGGAAGGCCCTACAAAGCGACGAAAAAAACCCTTCCATCATGGGCATTTAAAAATCTCCCGGTTTCAGCCATTTGCTGGGAAGGTAAGGTCATAATTTGGGGTCGGGGGTTTGTGGTCGAACTTTAGGGTAACTCTTTGGGCCCGGACCGCCAGAGAAACCCCAGTCGGGCTAAAACTCCCCCTTTTGCCGGTGTAGTCCTTGGGTTCTCCCACCCCCAGGGCGAAGTAGGCCCTTTTTTGGTTCACGGTTTGAAAGGGGGCTAGGACGTCACCCTTGGCCCCCGGGAGGCTCTTTCGGCGTCCTTCGAAGGTTCGAGGGAAGTTTCAAATATCTTCAATATCCTTTCGCGGACGTGTATCACGTTGACGGGGGGTTGGGGGTCCCACCGCTGACACCTTTGGGCCCTTTCAGTCAGGGCCCGAAACTGTTGCTGAAGACCAGGTTCACACGTTGCTGCTCTTTTCCGGGCCTGGTGCGTCCAATCAACAGGGGATTGGTTTCTGTGGGGTGTACGGGTTTCCTGGGGCCTTTTGTTTACGCCGCCATAGTGGAGGTTTGTTTTGCCTGAAACAAATGTTTCACCACTCGTCCATTTTGTATGTCTTGCTTGTCACAGTTGCTGCTTTAAACCCAGACATATCGGGACAGTTTGGCCTGTTTTGAATGCCTTTGCATACCCCCCCTAGTGAGCTTGCACAGTTGGATCACTCACAAGTCCCTTCAGGGATGAGACAAGGCAATACTGGTTAAACGGTGTCTTTTTCGTGTTTTATTTTTACCCGCAAAACAAAAAATGGGGGAAAACATGCACAAAAAAATAAAAAATAAAAAAAACCCCGCTGTTTTAGCGCTTACATACCAGGGGTGTTTCCTCAAGCATTTTGGGGGATGGTTTTTTTTCGACCCTGGCTTTACCAGTGTGAATGTCTCCAGCCCCGAAGGTTATGGGGATGAGCCCCCCAGCATTAACTTGACCCTTATATACCCACCGGGAAAAACCCGGGGTGGGCCTTGGGAGTAAGCCCCCACCCCGACTATGTTACCCCCAAAAAGGCCCCCCCGGGGGGGCTGGTTCTAAACAAAACTTAAAGTATGTCACATCTGACTGCCGAACCTATTTAACAAGGCCTTTTTACTCCAAAGGGTTCTTCCTTGGTGGCGTATCTTGCTCTTCCAGGCCTTCGCCCGAATGGGTGGGATTTTTTTACCCCTCGAGACCTTTCCCGCGCGGCCCCCCCCCCCCCCCCCCCCCTTACAATAAAATTTATATAATATATTATATATATATTATATAAATATAAAAATTTATATATATACCCCAACCCTGCGTGGCACCCGGGTTTGCTAGGTTTTTTTAGAAATGTTTTTTTTTTGCAGAACCATATTTTTTTTGGGTTTAAAATTTTTTTTAATCTATATGGGAGGGAAAAGGTGCCTCCATTTTGGTTTTCTGCACCAGCCCCCTTTAAGGCTGTATAAAAGTGGTTGCAGTTTGGTTTTTTTTTATTTTTTTCCCCTCTGTTAAGGAGGTTTGGTTGACCAGTGAGAGGGCCCGGATTTGGTTATTGAGAGGTAAAGTAGTATGGGATTCCCCATGAGTCACATGGAAAGGTGGCAGTTTAAAACTTTTTTTTATTAAAATATGTGAACCAAGAATCTCAAAGTTTTTTCATCACATAGAGGTCAGACACCAGCTCAGGTATAACCTACAGCACCGCCATATAGAGACCACAGAGTGGTCAGATACCAGCTCAGGTATAACCTACAACACCGCCATATAGAGACCACATAGAGGTCAGACATCAGCTCAGGTATAACCTACAACACCATCATATAGAGACCACATAGAGGTCAGACACCAGCTCAGGTATAACTTACAACATTGCCATATAGAGACCACATAGAGGTCAGACACCAGCTCAGGTCATCATCACATGACAGTGACTACAGCACTGATCTAACATAGCAGCAAAATAACCCCTGACATCCAGGGACTCACAGGAGACATCTTATCTGATGAGTCGTTCTCCAAGTCGTTCTTTTTCCCTTTTCTTCTCCATTCGACCAAGAACACCATGATGAATTCTCCCGGGCCATAACTCGTCCCTGCAGAATTTAATGCACAAACATCTTAGAATTCTCACTCTATCGACAGTTCCCTACCAATTCCTACCTTTGTTATGGGCGCCCCATTAAGTAAGTAGGTAGGAATATAGACCCCCAGTAGGTCGGTATATATGCCTAAGGTAGGTAGGTAAAGTAGCCCACCTGTAGGTAGGTATATATGATCTCTGTAGGTTGGTATACAGCCCCATGTATATACAGCCCCCTGTATGTACAGCCCCCTGTAGGTAGGTATAGAGCCCCCTGTATATACAGCACCCTGTAAGTAGGTATACAGCCCCCTGTATGTACAGCCCCCTGTAGGTAGGTATAGAGCCCTCTGTATATACAGCCCCCTATAGGTAGCTATACAGCCCCCTGTAGGTAGGTACACAGCCCTTGTAGCTCTATAGATACCTGTAGGTAGGTATACAGCCTTCTGTATATACAGCTCTCTGTAGGTTGGTATACAGCCCCCCGTATATACAGCCCCCTGTAGGTAGGTACACAGCCCCCTGTCTATACAGCTCCCCGTAGGTAGGTATACAGCTGCCTGTATATACAGCTCCCTCTAGAAAGGTATACAGACCTCTGTATATACAGCCCCTTGTAGGTAGGCACACACCCCCCTGTAGATAGGTATAGAGCCCCCTGTATATACAGCCCCCTGTAAGTAGGTATACAGCCCCCTGTAGGTAGGTACACAGCCCTTGTAGCTATACAGACCCCTGTAGGTAGGTATACAGCCTTCTGTATATACAGCTCTCTGTAGGTAGGTATACAGCCCCCTGTAGGTAGGTACACAGCCCCTGTGGGTAGGTACACAGCCATCTGCTTATACAGCCCCCAGTAGCTTAGTACATAGTCCCCTGTAAGTATACAGCCCCCTGTAGGTAGACATACAGCCCCATGTATTTGCAGCCTCCTGTAGGTAGGTATACAGCCCCCTGTATATTCAGCCCCTTGTAGGTGGGTATACAGCCCCTTGTAAGTAGGTATACAGTGCCCTATACTTATGTAGGTAGATATATAGCCCCCTGTATATACATTCCCCTGTAGGTAGTTATATAGCCCCTTGTATATACATCCTCCTTTAGGAAGGTATATAGCCCCTGTATATACACCCTCTTATAGGTAGGTATACAGTCCCCTGTAGGGAAGTGTATTTAACACCCCCTTAGGTAGGTATACAGCACTCTGTATATACAGCCCCCTGTAAGTAGGTATACAGCCCCCTGGAGGTAGGTTTAAAGCCTCTGTATATAAGAGCCCGTGTAGGCCTCTCTGACTTAGAAAATAACTAAATAAATAAAAACGCTACTCACTTCTCTGCACTCTCTCACCGAGGCTCTGGGAGCTAATTTCTGGCATGAGCGGTGTGACATCATCACGCCACCTACGCCGGAACATTGCTCCCAGTATCTCTTAGGCTGGGCATGGTGATCGACTTCTACGATATGTAGCAGTACAGTACTGTAGTAGATCGCCAAGTCAAGTAAAAAAAAAAAAAAAAGGAAAAAAGCTTAAACATAAATAAAATAAAACACGTACACTGCCCTTTCCTCATTATAAAAGATTTAAAAAAATGCACATATCTGGTATTGCCTCATGTGCAATGACCAAGCCTATAAATCTGTTATGTTATTGAACCTGTATGATGAAAGGCCTTATGCCGCTGAACATAAAATGGAATAAAAAGTGATCAAAAACTCATATAAACGATGAAAACCTATGAAAACATCAGTTTGTCCTGCACAAAAAAAAACCCTTACACAGCTCCGTATACGGAAAAAAAGTTATGGCTTTAAGAAAATAGCAATGCATAAATATTGTTTTTCACAATAAAAACAGTAGTAAATCTAATGTCTTTTTTTTTTTATTAACTGTGTTTTTATTGAAAACAATTTTCTAGATACAGAAACAGTAAAATACAGTGCCAATGTACCAGCAACAGATTATGCAGTAAAGATACAATAATAGAGATCAATGACATTGTTTAACTGCTTTAGAGTAAAACATGTAGATTACAGAGTAATGGCATTAAGAACTGAGAGGCAACAAAAACATTATGTATTTTGAACCTATATTAAAGCTTCTAGAAACAGCAAAAGTAAGTTTCAACCAATTTTCTTGTTTTCTAAAGACAGAAGAAAAACGGACAAAGACAACAAACCACAAGACAGAACACAATAGGGAGGATGGGAAAGGAAGAGGGAATTACAGTAGGGACATTAGCAGTGTCCATAGAAAGGTATCGGTCATTCATGATTGAAAAAGCAATACAGGGTTCTCAACTCAGAGGCCTGTTACAGCCACATACGTGTCCCATTGAGACCAGACCTCATAAAAGAAATCTAAGGTATTATTCAACGAAGCTGTCAAGTACTCCATATGACGGATATCTGTTAATCTTTGGACTAGGTCCAGCATGGAGGGGGAGTCAGACCTCTTCCAAAATAGAGAGATCAAACATCTCCCTGCAGTAAGAATGTGTAATACCATACTCAATGTTCGCTTTTTGACTGAGGTTCTTGTAAGATTCAGTAGATAAAATAGAGGGTCTAGCTGCGCCTTCAGCCCTGTAATACCCGCAATGAGAGATTTCACTGACTTCCACAGGACCCGGATCTTGGGGCATTCCCAAAAAATATGGAAAATGTGCCCAGGAGTTGAATGGCATCTCCAGCAAGTATCCGGGATAAGTGGATTTAATCTATGTAGGAAAGAAGGGGTATGGTACCACATTAGTAGTATCTTATACTGATTTTCTCTGTATAGGTTACACCTCGAAGTTTGGGCCGCTCTCTTCCAAATTATATGCCATTCAGCGTCGGTTAGGTCTCTTTGGGCAAAGGCTTCCCACGTTGCCATATAACCATGTTTACTGGGGTTAACTGTGTTCGGGATAGAGAGAATTGAATATATAGCTGAGATTAAGCCTCTGGTTGAGCCATTCTGTCTGCAGAGTAATTCGAATTGCGTAGGCTGGGAGACCGTACAGGCACCTAAAGCCTTTTGCAAGAAGTGCACAATCTGTATGTACGAGAATCTGCATGATTCTGGTAAGGAAAATTTAGATTTTAATCTATCAAACTGCATGAGTCGACCAGAGGAATGTTCCACCAAGTCTGCGGCCTGAAAGAGTTTACTATCAAACCACACCTTCATAGCAAAATTATTCATACCCCCTGGGAATGCAGGGTTAAACAAAAAGGAGGTCAAACCTGACGAGGGAGAACAGAGATTGTAATCCTTTGCACACCTCTTCCAAACCTCCCTCGTCACCGCCATAGGTCCCAACAAAGATCCGGCTGGTGAGGTCGAAGAGGTATTCCATAAAAAGGAGTTTGGGTGCATTGGGGCAATCCATAATTTTTCCAGTTCAACCCATCTAGCGTAGGCAAACAAGGACAACCAGGCTGGGATGCGGCGTAACTGAGCTGCCCAATAATACTTCAGTAAGTCTGGGACTCAAAGTCCTCCCCTCTCCTTTTTTGCCATGAGGACAGATTTGCTGACACGGTGCCTACCATGGGCCCAGATGAATTTTAATATGGATGCTTGTAGGGCTTTTAGGTCCCGTATGGGGACTGGGATAGGGAGTGTTTCAAAGAAATATAGTATTTTGGGGAGGATAGTCATTTTGATTGCAGAAATTCGTCCAAACCAAGACAAGGGTAAAACTCTCCATTTCTGTAGGCATGCACGAATGTCTGTGTACAGTTTAGGAAAGTTTCGTCCATACAGGGAAGAAAAGTTCTTAGTCAGATTTACTCCTTGGTATTTTATAGATATAGCCCTCCAATTATAGTGGTAGTTAGCTTGTAATGAATCCAGTTCTCTTTGCCCGAGATTTATAGGGAGAGCTTCAGGTTTACTGGTATTGATCTTATACTCAGAAATATCTTGAAAAACGTGTAGGAGGGAGTGAAGGTTCGGCAGTGTAACGTGCAGGGAGGTGAGTGACAGGATTATGTCATCGGCAAAAAGTGACACTTTATATTCTATATTGTTGATAGTTACTCCTTCTATGTCTGGATTTAGGCGTATGGCTGAGGCCAGGGGCTCTACACTCAATACAAATAATAATGGGGATAAAGGACATCTTTGTCTTGTGCCATTGGTCAGTGTGAGTATTGGAGAAGTCGCATGGGGTAATTTAATGGTGGCCGTAGGAGTGGAATATAATACCTTCAGTGCTTCTACAAAAGGACCAGAGAAGCCAAATCTACCCAGTGCTTCCATCATATACGTCCAATTCAGTCGATCAAACGCCTTTTCGGCGTCAAGGCTTAGCATTAGACCTGAGGAGTCCATTTTGTTAAGAGCATCTTAAGGCCGATGCCTCCTTTATTTTACCACCTGCGACAGGGGACAAACCTCCCTGGTTTTTTATGTACCACCTTTGGGCAACCATAGCCAAGGGTCAGCAAAATTTTTAGTAAATTTTTTAAGTCTTTTTTTTAAAAAAGCAATGGGCCTATAGTTAGCTGTTTTCCAAAAGGTCTCTTTTGGGGTTCGGTTTTAAAGTTATATATGAATGAAAAGCTATTGGGACAAACCAAAATTTAAATATTTAAAAAACCATTTAGTATAAATTTGTTAGGCCATCCCCCCAGGAACTTCCCCATTCTTAAAATTTTTAACACCCCCCAAACTTTCTTGCTAAAGGGTGCTTGAAGCCCTCTGGTTTTTGGGGGGGAGTGTGGGAAGGTTACATTTAGCAAAGAAATTTGGAAAACCCCGTTCTCTATCACTCGGCAAAGAGGGCGGGTTTCGGGGAAGAGTAATTTGGAAAATATATGGAACATTTGTGCCACTTTTTTTGCCCTTGTAATTTTCCCCTTCTCAATTTTAAGCAACGGTTGCCTCCGGTTGTGTCTTCTCTGACTTGTTACCAACATGAAGGGGCCCCTGTTCCCTTTTTCAAGTATCTCTGCCGGAAAAACCAGTTTTTTTTTCTGTCTTCCCAACGCCAACATTTTGAGTGAGATCGAAATTAAAATTTTCTCATTTTTTGGCCTTTTAAAGGGTGAGACCAAAGATGACTCCAATCTCCAACCCATTTTTTTTGGATTGCCCAAACCACAAAACCCCCGCTGCCACTGTACTACCCCCCCCAAAACACGTCTGCCCCTCCTCCGTCTCTTCCCTCCCCCATTGAGATTGTAACCTTCGCGGGCAGGGTCCCTCTCCCCTGTTCCAGTAATAATCATTTATTGTCATTTTGTTTCCATTTACATATCATTAGTGACCCCCCCCAAAAAGTACACGCCTTGGGGAAACAAGGCGTTTTAAAAATTAAAGGGTTAATAATAATAATAATCTTGATAATTCAGATTGCCCCCTGCCTACTGAAGTCGAGCATTTCGCTTTTGCTTTGAAGGGCCCAAAAGCAATACAGGGCACCCGGGTTACGGCCCTTTTAGGCTTCCCAAAGAGTGATCGGGGTGAGACAGAAAACCCAAAAATTAAATTTACGAAGTAGTCTTCTTTTTTGTTTCCTAATTTTTCTCTGGGACTAGGGGTCTTTTAACTTAAAGGGTCTCATTAAGCCTTTCCCAAGGGACCTACAGACATAAAATTTTTAATCATAGCGGGAAAGGGCCCCTTGTGATGGGTGCGTTTTCTGACCAATTTAAAAATTTTGGGCCAAAAAATTTACTGTACTAAAAAGTCTCGAGTAGGGATATTCCCCAGGAAAAGGTCTATTCTAGAATGTGAATTATGCGGATGGGAAAAAAATGTGTAGCTACGTTCTGTGGGATGCGCAATCCTCCATAGGTCAAATAACCCAAATCATCTGATCAACTTTCGAAACTCTCTGGAAAGATTAGCCTGGGTGGGGTCGGGAGGTGCCCTTCGCATATGAAGTCTATCCATCCGTTCTGAAAACACCAAATTGAAGTCCCCCCCCAAAAAAGTAGCATAGAGGAGGACGGGGCATATATGTTACATAGGGTCAGAGGGGACCCTAAATATGAACCCTGCAAAATAATATATCTCCCATGTTCATCTAGTATAGAGCTAGAAACTTGGAATGGGCATGAAGCATAAATCATAATAGCCACCCCTGCTTTTTTTTTCCCTGAGAGGCAAGGTAGGAGAGAGGGTATTGATTCTTAAAAAAATTAAGGTTACCCGATTTGTTGAGGTGTGTTTCCTGTAGAAATACAATGTCAGCCCCATTATTCTTAATCTCAGTGAATAGGAGTCTACGCTTCTGTGCCGAGTTGAGTCCTTTTACATTCATGGATATTAATTTAACCATTGTAGAAATGGAATAGAAATTTCGCTACCGCTCTCTGACCTTTGGGACCATAATGGCAACTGCTCATTGGGGATTTAGGGGAGGGAGACACAATAGGGTTGGGGAAGACACAACAAGATGAACTCAAAGGCTTCTGTAGAGCCCAACCATATCGGTAGGAACCAGAGTCTTGACTCTGCACAGGGGATAGCCGGACAAAAGTTGAGGACAAGTTTTTTGTACAATAGGATCTGCAGTTTGCAGCCTACCCATCATACCCATCCCCTGTATGGGGCGACACGTGAACCTGAATATATACACCAATCAGTGGCCTACCAACACCAATACAACTAAAGAAAAGTAATATATGTTTGCACCCAATTCTGGTGAGCGGGCGGAGGTCGTAGAGGAAGGTGGAAAAAAAAGGGGGGGGAGGAAGAAGGAAGAGAAGGAAAAGCAGGGGAGAGAAAGGAGAGAGAGAGGGGGGGGAAGGGGGAAACCCAATCGGCCCCTCCAACCTCCCACTCAGGATCAGGTGCAAAAGTGTTCTACAAGGGGCTGCTTATAACAAAGAATTTCAAATACTTATGTAGTAATCCTGGCTAATTCAGCTAAACAGATAGCATGTGAAAGATACAGTATAGAGTCCAATGACCGTCTGTGGCCATTAACATTATAATATCAATACAAGGAACCTAACTGTGAGCGGCGAACCCAGGTAACCTTAGGGTCAGACCTTCATGAAATCAGAGGAACGTCTCTAACAATCTACGACGTCTCGCTGTCTGCACCTACTTGAGAGATAGCAGTCCGAGCCATCAGGTAGAGGGATGAGGGCCTGAACACGTGGAAGATCTCCTAGAGTCCTTCGGCAATGGGCCTTTCTTCGTGGCACCAGGAGATTTCCAGACAGCCGACAGCGCTGGAGGAGGGGTTTCAAGTTCCCAATCTGGCACGTCCGGAGCGGAAACGTCCAGCGTGGAGCAGAAATGACGTAGGTCTTCAAGAGATTTACACGATGCAGATTTGCTGTTTCTAGAGGCCGTCAACATAAAAGGGACACCCCATTTATATTTGATGTTGTTTTGCTTCAGTACCTCCAGCAGGGGTTTTAAACATCTTCTTTTAGATAGAGTGATCCAAGACAAGTCCTGGAAGATTTGAAGTTGAGCTCCCTCATATTCAATCACTCGTTGGGACCTAGCTGCCCTCATTATGCGTTCTTTTAATTGAAACTCGTGGAGACAGCATATCATATCTCTAGGGACAGTGGACGAGGTCTTAGGGCGGAGTGCCCGGTGAGCCCGATCTAGTTTAATTACATGTGTGTCTGGTTCTCCTAGGATGGAGTTGAAGACGGAGGAAAAGATTGCTTGTAGATCTTCTGACTCTTTGGGTTCAGGGAGACCTCTAACCCTTATATTACATCTCCGTCCTCTATTGTCTAAGTCCTTCAGATGTTTGGTTGTTTCCCTGAGGATGGTTATTTGCATGGAGACATGAGATTGTAAGTCCGAGATATAGTGACGAGTAACATCATGTGCCTCTTCCAGGTCATCCATTCTCCCAGCGAAACTTTTTAGGTCTGAGCGGAGTGCTGCAATATCTGTTTTCCACATATCTTTAAGCTCTGTCATTATGGATTTAAGATCACGTTTGGTAGGGAAGTGGCGTAGGTACTCTTGGATATCAGACGTTATGGGCGATTTTGCCCAGGTCCTTTCTGTAGCCTCCACCAAGGACTCTGAAGAGGAGGCCCACTCTGCTGCCCTGAGGCGTTGGGAGCCAGAAGGGGATTCTGCATCCATACTATCCTCTACAGGTTCTGACCAGGAGGAGGATTTAGGGTTTCCCAGTCCTGAGTTCTTTTTTTGGTTGTCTGGAGTGCGGTTCTTTGAAGAGCTGCATGATCTAGGCATAATTCCTTCTGTGTTCAGTAGGTCAGTTGTCCAGGGATGGGGGGGGGGCCTGCTCAACAAACCCTCGTACCGTAACCAAATGGGGGGAACTGCTGGGGAGACAGGGCTGGGGGCTTATGTTTTAAAAAACTGGTGTCCCCCGGGAAGGAGGTGATGGATGGTTCACTGGTGAAATAACGTGGATCCCTGTGTTGTCCTGCTGCTCTCGGACCAGGCGTCCCAATTGTAGGCACTTCTTGGATCCCAAAATTGTCCCTTTACCCGGGGCTTGCAGCCTTTTTTATATATTTTGTTCGGGGAAAAGACCTTTAGTTACAGTTCCCGGGTTTTTGACACCTCCGGGGGTTTGGGGGTCCGGGGGATTTGGGGCCCAGCCAGGCGGGTACTGTGGCTGCGCTGCGTGCCACGAAAATGGCCGCTCTCGCCGCGTGTGATGAGAGTCAGTCCTGTGCCGCGAATCACACTAACCTGTGGCCAGGGATTTCAGGTATGCCGTCCACGTTCGACACCTTTTAGGAGGTCCCTCGGGAGAGTCCTTTTTATCACGGGACTCCGCACGCTTCCTCCCCCAACCGACGGGGGCCCTGCTCCTTCCGTACCCCCGGGGCCCCTTGGGTTAAATGGGTCTACTCCAGAAAAACGGATCGTTCCTCAGATCAGGCCCGTCTCGCTCCCATAGCCGAGGTTGAAGCCACACACAGGCCGTGTGTTTTTTCCCGCGTCTTTGGGGTTCGCTCTTTTCAGCCGCAGCAGCAGGCCCCAGTTCTCTCCCCTTTTGCCACCGCTGACTATAAGTGCCGTGAGTCCTTATCTGAGCCCCTTCCCGTCCAAATTTTTCCGGGAAAGTGCTCTACTTTTCCCCTTCACCACACGCTTTTGAATCACTTTAAGCCAGGGAAATGTCGCCTCAGCCTTGTATGTGAAAGGTCTCGAAATGGCTAAGCGGCCATCTTAGACGGTGCCAGGACACGCCCCCAATCTAATGTCATTTATACTGCATGGTGACCAGTGAAAAAAAAATTAAATAAAAAACACTACCCCCCCCGGGGTTGTTATGTCTTTATAATGCTTCCCAAAAAACAGAATTCAAGGCAATAAAAAAATTAAAAAAATATATAAATTTGATATCACTGTAATCGTATTGACCTCTCGTAAAATTAACATGTATTTTAACGCACGGGGACCGTTGTAAAAATAAAAAACACTAATAGGGGTTGCTGAAATTTTTTTCATCCGCCCCCAAAAAATTTTTTGTAAAAAAGATTAAAGCATAATATGAACCCCAACATTTTACCAATAAAAACATCAACTCATCTTGCAAAAAACAAGTCCTTACTTAGCTCCATATACAGTAAAACAAAACGTTATGGCTGTCAGATTATGACAATATAAAAATGGGATCTTTTACAAACATGTTTCTATTGTATAAAAATAGTAAAAAAATAGAAAAACTATATACAATTAATATAGTTTAATTGCTGACCCGCATAGTAAAAATTTTTCCTTCTTTATATCGCCCGGGAACGCTGTAAAAAATGAACCCAAGAAATTAAAAATTTTTCCCTTTTCAAAGCCAAAAGCAAAAAAACAGTGGGGATAATATCTCACATCCCATGGATTACTCTTTTAAAGGAGTGAGTTTGCCAAAATTTGGTTTTTGAGGGGTTTTTTAAGGATTTTGCATCTTAAGGTGCCTGCAAATGTGAGATGGGCCCTAAAATATATCCCAATGAAAATGGACCCCAAAATCCAGTGGATGCCTCTCCTATTCTCAGACTTGTGGTTGAGACAAATAGCACACTAGGACCACGTTTGGGATATTTCTAAAGATTGCAGAAGTGGAGGAATCAATAATGAGTTGAATTTTTTGGTAACATCTACTATATTCCAGTAAATAATATATTAAAATTGAAAATATTCAAAAAAGTGACATTTTTGAAACCAAAGGGTTAACAAACTTCCTGAACACTGTTTTGAATACTTTAAAGGCATGTTCACACGGCTTATAATGGGCCGTATTTCGGTCCGTAATTACGCGCCGAAGTGCGCCAATTACGGGCCGAAAACGGCCCATTCATTACGGTAATTTACAGTTCTCATAGAGAACTATGGATTACGTCTCCTCTCCCCGCCCGGCGAATCCGCCGGGCGGGGAGATAATTGACATGTCACTTTCTAGCGGCGTATACGCGCTGCTAGCAGTGATAGTCTATGGGCCGGCGAAGTGCTGGCCCCCTGCTTACTCCCCGCTCCCGCCCCGCCCCCGTCCACACGGCGTAATTGCGGGGCGTAATTACGTCCCGCAATTAAGCCGTGTGAACCTAGCCTAAGAGGTGCAGTTTCTTAGATTGTCTCATTTATGGGGGTAGCCAACATACAGGCCCCTCAAAGCCACATCAGAACTGGACTGGTCCCTAAAAAAATATATCCTGCCATGCTAGCACTAGCATAGGTCTCTCGTTTTTTGCTTGAATTGTATTTTAAATGAAGAAATAAAGAAGTAATATTAAAGCTTTTTACACAGCCCGGTCTGCAACTGCTTTAACGTCAGTTCTGGAGTTTTGGAGCCGGTTCATTCACTTATATGTGCTGTTTTGGACTAAAAAATATATGTTGTAAATTTTCTTGAAAATGTGAAAAATTGCTCCTAAATGTATAATTCCCCTAATTTCATAAAGAAAATAAAGACATTTACAAAAAATTATCCCAACATAAAGTAAACATATGGTAGATGTTAGTTATAAACTGTTTTGTCTGGTATAACTATCTTTCTGAGACACAAACATTTTGAAAATGGCAAATTTTTCTAAATTTTCATGACATTTTAATATTTTTCAGAAATAAACAAGGATTGTATGGAGCAAAATGTATTACTAACCTAAATTATATGTCATGAGTCTCTGAATCACATGGATCGGTAAAAAATGTTAAAAAGTTATTCCCACATAAAGTGACATGTCAGTTTTGAGAAATGAGGCTCTGTCATAGAGGTCAAAACTGGCTTAGGTGGTAAAGGGTTAAAGAGGTCTAATGGGGATTGCAAGTTGGATGCTGGGTTAGGGGCTTTAAATAAAGTGGTTTTAAGGTGAATATTCACTAAGAAAGGAGTGAATTCCCTTTCAGTCTGAACCCAGCCAAGTTCTTTTTTATATCATGCCAAAGGTAGAATGCTTGGTCAGTCAGGAATGCTAAATTATAGGAGTGAAAGTTCAGTAAGGCCATTTCTCTTCTTTTATAGAGCAGAAGAGAATTTCCTTTTTTATTCTAGCTCTGCGGCCATTCTAAATTAAATTGCTTAAGAGAGTCTGGAACTTATGTAAATTTGTTATTGGGATAAGGTACAGTTTACAACTACAAATATGTATAAATTTAGGGAGGAGGAGCATCTTGAAAATATAAAAGGGGTTGTCTCACTACAAGGATTGCTTTTTATGTTAAAGATCTTGCAAAAATAAGACACTTTGCCATATATGTCCATTAACAGTGTCCTACCTATTCTAAGATATCCCCTCTTGTATGGGCTGCATCAGCTCCTCAGGTCACTAAAGCTACAGACCTGTTTGATCTCTCCTGATAGGCTGCCAGCACTGGTTGCTATAGCTACAGACCTGGCTTCTACTGCGACCTAGTAGAAGCCAGTAAACACGCCCCTGAATTCAAAGTGAAAGCAAGAAAACAGGACGAATCAATGTAGTGAGAAAACGCCTTTAATTCTGACAAACCAGGATTATTGGAAGGAATTGAGGCATTTCGTCTCCAATTCTAATGAAGAAAGCAGAGAATCGTAATTTGCTTTAATGGTTTTGTCTGTTTCTTTTTCTGCCCAGTTAAATCCAAATTTATCCAAAGCTAGTTTCTGGTTACATCTATTTGTTAAAGCCATCAAGGAGGATTTTGATTTATTTAACTTGTATTAAATAGTTTGGAGAAAAGATGTAACACCTCTATGATGACAGGTAAAGAAGATTTGGAAAAAGCCTATAATAGTAGTACATCATTTGCAAATAAACTGATTGACTTTTATGGCCCTTATATTTTATTTGAATCTAATATGTTCAGCCAACAGTTCCATGCAAAGAATGAAAATCATGGGGGGAAAGAGGCCATCCTTCTCTGGTTCCGTTTGACAGAGTGAATGGTTGAGAAAAGAAGCCTGCATTTAATACTCTAGCTGAAGATGTGGAATACAGAGTATATAATGCCGAGGTTATGAAATCTGAGAATCCGAAATTTTGTAAAACAGATTCAAGATATTGCCAGTTCATATTGTTGTACACTTTCTCAGCATCCAATGATAAAACAATTGAATTCAAAGGGGAATTGGAGGCTATTTGTATTACATCTAGGACACACCTTGTAGCAACCCTTTCTTGGCATTCTGGGACAAAACCTTCCTGGTCTGGGTGTATAAGCTATGGGAGAAATTCATTAATACATAAGGCGAGGATAGAGCTTAATATTCGTATTGAGTAAAGAAATTGGGCAATTATTCACTTCATTTGGGAATAGCTACTATATTGGCAGCTAAAAGATTTGGAAATATTTGCTAGTCAGGCCATCAGGGCCACAAATCTTATTATGCTTAGCCCTTTTATACACAAAAGACGTGGACCTTCAAAGGATCTTAAAATCTTTAATATAACAAAATGCAATATAAGTAGAGAAGTTATTTACAAAAGATCAAGAAATAATCAATCTTGAAACTTGTGGGCCGTGACGGAGGGATCACTAATTCTTGCTGTTATCTGTTTGCAATCAGGTGGTGATTTGAAGGTCCATGTCTTTTTTGTATAAAAGTCTGTGAATTTTCAGTTTCTTGTATAACATCATGTCTGAAGAAGAGAGCTAGTACTCTCGAAAGCTTACCATCAGATATACTCCGTTAGCCTCTAAAAGGTATTGCCTGATTTCACTCTGTTCTTACTTTCTATGGCTAACACGGTACAACATTATACTACTATGCTTAGCCCTGTGAATTACTTTTTGAACCTCTTGTCATGACCGTGCCTATTCTGGTCACAGCGCAGTCCTTGGTCCGTAAGGTACGGCAGTGGCTGTGCTTTTGGCCATGATTTGTGACTGTGCTGTGCATGTCTTTCGCAGTGTCTGAAAACAGTCTTACTAGATTCTGTCTCTGTGTTAAAGGGGTTGTCTCATTACATGGATTGCTTTTTATGTTAAAGATCTTGCAAAAACAAGTCACTTTGCAGTATGTGTCCATTAACAGTATCCTACCTATTCTGAGATATCCCCTCTTGTATGGGCTGCATCAGCTCCTCAGGTCGCTATAGCTAGAGAACTGTTCAATCTCTCATGATAGGCTGCCAGCACTGGTTTCTATAGCTACAGACCTGGCTTCTACTGCACTCTAGTAGAAACCAGTAAAAAATCCCCCTAAATTCAGAATAAAACCCAAAAAAAAAGGGACTGAGGTAAAAATAAAATCAAAGTAGTGAGCCCAAAAACCCCCTTTTAAATTGATTTTGGCCACACCCATCCATTTTTCTGCGAACTTTTTTTTCTGGGCCGCAGACTTAAGGTTAAACCATTGTTGATGGACAGTTTGTTTGCACCACTCGGGACTGTGTTTTTTGGAGGGCGGGGAAAACCGGTCCAATACACTCTGGACCAAGGGGCCCTTTGACTTCCTGTTTAAAAATCCCCCGGGTCTTCAGTTCTTTTGCGGGTTTTGTCTTGATTTTGAACTGGTGGTTTTTTCTTTTTATTTGTCTTTTTTGGTTTTCCTGATTTTTTGTGTTTTTCCCTCTGATTTCCCCTTTTGCCTTTGCCCTTTTCACAATCGGGGGAAGGGGCCCCGCCCAAATTGCCACGACAAATAGCTTGGGGGCAGGAAAAAGTGGAAAAGGAAAAACAGTTTTGGGGGGGGCCCGGGCATTCCAGGGGCTCATAGTTGCCCTGTCCCTTTTTGTTTACCCTTTGCTCGGGGGTTTTTCCTAACAGCTCTTCTATAGCTATTGGAGTGTTAAGTGAAAGAAGTTAGGATGTAGATAGTTTCGGAAGATTTAAGGATCTCAGAAAGGAATCTATATCCTGATTAGTGGGAGGGGACAAGCCTTCACTTTCCCCTAAGGGTTTTTTTAAAAGGTTTTGCGTAAAAAGAAATTCAGCAAATTAATTGGGGTCATACATTTTCTGAGCTAATGGCCCTTTAAAAGGGGGTTTTTTTGTTTTTGGTTTTCCCAATGTTTTCCTCCTTTTGAGTTTTTGGGGATGTTTATTTTCAAAATTTTGGGGGCAAAGGGGGTTTGGTTTCCAAATTTTGGGCCTCAAGCAAACCAAATTTGGCTCTTTAACCAAGGGGCGATTTTTAATTTCAGTATCTAACTTTTTAATGTTGTAAAGAAGGTAAATTAGGGAACACTGCCTTTTCCTTTTTTTCTGATGAGGTCAGTTTAATCAAAAAAACCCCTACAAAGGTTTTAATGGAAACACCAAAAAAGGCTTTATGGGGGGTGAAAGGGTTTTTATTAAAAGAAAAGAAATTCCTTTTTAATTTCTTTTAATTAAATCACATTCCTTTTGATTTTTTTAAGAATAAAATTTGTTTAGTCTCCATAAAAGGTAAAAGGGGGAGGGCCCAAAGGGGGAATTTTTTTTTATGGATCGTTGTTTTGGAGCGTGATCCAATCATGAAAATGAAAGTTTTACAAATTTCTTTTTTGCAAAAACAATTATGCCAACAAAGGTTTTTAAAGTAAATGTGTATGGACAAAAATCTGGTGTTTGGGAAAACAATGTTTTGCCCCTTTTTTCTTTGGGGGTTTAAATAAAACCCCGATTTTAGGGAAAATCTTCCTCGTCAGGGGTTTTTTGTAAGGGGTGAATTTCAGAAAATAAAAAAGACTCGGGATCCTGTAAAACCCTTAGTTTTAAAGGCCCCCCATGACTTTTAAAAACCCCCCAAACAAAACCATGTACTTTTTTTAACACGGATGTATAGGGTGAAAGAAACCCCTTTATAAAATTGAAAATGAAGTTCTGGGTATCCCAAATTTACAATTTAAACCAAAACAACAAAGGTATAACCCCTTAAAAAAAAAGATCCCAAAAACAACTTTTAATCAGAATAAATAAATTTGGGGGAAAGGGAAAACAAAAAAAAAAACGCCCTCAAATAACCCTATAAAAGCCCTGTCTGCCTAAAAAAAGGGGAAAAAATTTCCGCCCCAAAAAAAGGGGGCCCCCCCCCAAAAACCATTTGGAAAAACCTAAACAAACCCTGTCCCTAGCTACACTAAATGAAAAAAAAGAAAAAAAAGAAAAATCATAAAACCAAAAATGGATTTGGCACAAAAAAAAAAAAGTGCTGTGAAAAAAAATTCCCCAACAGCCCAATTTTAACTTTTGGGGTTGTTCAAAATAAAATAATTTTGGTGAGCGTCATGGGAAAGATAACCCCAATTTCCCCAAAATAAATTTTCCAATATTCCAACGGGGTTTCCCCCCCTTTAGTAACGGGGGTTTTCATAAGAAAAAAATTTTTGGCATTTGTTTAACAACAAAAAGGAAAAATCAAAAAAAAAAATCAAAAAGGGAAGTATGCAATAAAAAAAAACTCACGTCCCTTAATGGGGGAAAAAGGGGCGGGTTTAAATAGAGGCCCGGGGGTCCGGGAAATAAGTCATGAAACCGACCCCCCGCTATCTATTACTGAACAGGTCCAAGCATAACAATTCAGTAAAATCCAAGCCCCCTTTATATGCCGGGCAAATTAACCCAATTAGAAAATTCGGCCGTTAGCACCCTTGACTACCACAGAGCCCTGTAGGGGAAACCCCAAAAAAAAAAAAAAAAAAAAAAAAAAAATTTTTAAAAAGGGTTTTAGAACTAAAAAAGGGTCCGGCTTAAAATACCGGAAAAATCCCCTGTGCATGAAAAACAGAGGGGAGGAAAGGAAACAAACAGTTTAAAAAAAACTACTGGGGACCAAGTTTGCAATGTCCGTCACCCGGCGCATGCTACAGGCCGACGGCACTTATAAGACTGAAATTTATCCAGACTGAGCCGGGGCCCCTTGAATAAAAAAAAAATAAACATACAAAAGGGCAGGGGAAGGCGCTAACCCGTAAAATTTTATAATTGTAAAAAACGAGCCTATAGAGAAAAAATGTTTTTTTATGCAGCCTAAACGGGTTTTTAATTTGTGAAAAACCTTTAAAAAAGGGCCCAAAACTAAGAATCCTATAAGAATATTAGGTTCTAAAAAGGTATTTTAACATAGGTAATAAAAACTAAAATAGGCTTTAATTAAACGGAACCTAAAATAGAAAAAAAAAACAAAATTGTGGCAGTAAAAAAGGGCGCTTTTTTTGTGTCCCTATTTTTATAAAAAAAAAGCCCATAGAGCAGGATATTTTATGGCAACAACCAGAGAAATTTTTAAAATGGACCAAGAAAAGGTCCCCCCATGAAGGCCCAAATTGAGGAAATCAATAGATAACGTAGGTGTTCATAGCTATAAAAACGTACCAAAATAGGCTTTTTTGAAAATAAAATTTAAATAAAGCAAAAAATAATTTTTAACATACAAAGATAAAATTTCAAATTTAGTTTAAAAAATTGAAAAAATACTAAAAGAAAAATACTTAAAAAAAATTGGAGCACTTTTTCCCACACCAAAACCCATATTAATAGGATGAAAAATTTTGAAATTATTTAGAAAAATTGAACAATTGCAAAATTTGAATGGAGCAAAGGAAAAAAAAAATTCAAAAAAAGCCCCCCGTTGGTTTTCAATGATTTAAGATTAAGTTTCCAATTTTTTTTTCCCCGTTGTAAAAAGCTTGCACCCAAAGTCCCCCCCACTTTTGGAGAGGGGAAACCCCCACTTCGTTTAAACAAAAAGGATAAAGAAAGGGGTTTATCACAGGGGAAAAGGTATTCTTTATGGCGGAGACCGGAGAGTCCCGTTATGTGTAATTTTCGAAAATTTTTTTTCTAAGAAAACGGCTTCTCATTAAACGCTTTGTCTTTCCAACATACATGGCGGGCGGGAAAGGGAACACTGATATATGACCCCTTTCGTTTTTAAATTTGATAACTGTACATCTAAAAGGTTTCGCCCCGTCGAAATACTTGGGGTTTGATTTGGGAGGACTTTAAATTTTAGCCCCCAATTTGCTTTTACAATTTAACCCAATTTTTAAATGTCCCAACTGTTTTTTTTATTTCCCCCCACATAGGGGTGGGGACGGGGAGGGGTATAAAAACTATGAAAAAGTCGATCCCCAATTTTTCCCCCCTCTCCTAAATTTGTAATAGCGGGGGCTGGATCAAAAAAAATTGGGGGTTTAATATGGGAACCTGGGTGAGAAAAGGGCCCCAAAAAACCCCTGATAAGGGGAGCGAATCTGGGAAGAGAAAAGACCCAAAGGTCCCAAATTTAATACGTGGGGACTCACAGTTCTTTTTCCCGGAAATAAACCCTGAAGAAATAAATTTTTTCCTTTTCAGTATCGCGTGAAAAATGAGTATGCCTAATTTAAAACCCCTTTTTTAGGGGAAACCCTCGCTTAAAAATTTTGTTTTTTAATCGATACTTCCCCTTTTGTATAGCTGTAAAAAAAATGAGCAATTTTGCAGTTCAATGTACTGGGCCCCTTTGGAATACCCTTTTTTAGGGAACGTGGGGATGGAAATTTCCCCCCTTTTTAAGAATTTTGGTTTCCTGCAGTTGGGCTTTCAAAAAAATTTTTTTGTCTCCAAAGCCCCAATTTTAGTTTTCCATAAAAAATTTTTCCAGAAAAAAGGGGCTCCCCGGTCTTTGATTTCAAAACCGGGAACTTTAGCCTACAAAAATTGACGTTGGGCTCTCAATAAAAAGGGGGAAAGAAAGTTTTCTCTTTCCCCACCACGGGTATGATAAAGGTCTTCAATATAACGTCCCCAAAAATGTTTTAAACTAACAAAATTTTTTATAAAATTTTGGGAAAACATGGTCTCTCCCCCCACCCCAAAGGAAAAAAATTACCCTTTGTGGGGGCCCACGGGGCCCATATGTGCCCCCCCTGAGCGGTGGTAGTACCCTTCCATCAAAAGTGAAAAAATTGTTTTTTTTTGGTTAAACCCCCAAAGAGCAAAATTACTTAAAAGTTTTGTGTTTCTGAAAAGAAGGAAACTCCTTGGGGCCCCAGGTTTTTCTACCCACCCAAACCCCCTTTCCCATGGGGGGGCATGGGGGGTTTTGGACCCAACAGTCTTTGCGCATAAAAAACGCCCCGGTCCACTTCCCAAAAGCCATCCAATTTTTAAAAGCAGGTCAGTGGATCCCTAATGTACGTGGGAAAGGGGGGTAACTTAAGGGGGCGAAGTATTTTTATCAACATAGAAAACCTCGCATTTTGGTCAGATTATTTATGCCTGAAATTTTTGGGCCCGCATTTCGGGGGGAAAAAACCCCCTTTAAAACCCCTTAGGAAGGCCAATAAAAGTAGATACCTGGGGTTTTGTGGAAAATAAGAAATTGTACTCATTTGGGAAATCAATGATTTTTAAGGGGGACAAAGTTTTCCCCAAATATTTTTTGGGGATGGGACAGAAATTTTTTTGGGGGGGTTTGGGAGTCAAATTTTAAAGCTTTGCCTTGTTTAATCCCTAAAATTGGGAAAGGCACATGTTTTTATAGTCAAAAAAGGGGTTTTAAGTTGACAATATTTTTCCGCCTTTGTCGGGGGATTTAAATTATTTAAAATAAAATTTTCCTTTTTCCCAAGTTTTTTAAGGGGAAAAGGGGTTATTAAATCCTGGGGGGAGATTAAACCCTTCTATGGGTCAAAATCCATTTGTGTGTATTTTCTCAATACCGCAACACCATTTAACAACAAAATTCCGATATTGTAAACAAGGAAATGGGGGCTTTTTAGTACTTTGGGGTACAAGGGGAAAAGGGAACCCAAAGCAGCGATCTTTCTCGTTGTCCTCCTTTAAGTCCCCCGGGGTTTTTTTACCCCTTTAAGATCGGTGGAATCCAAAACCAAAGAGTTGCACACGGTTTTTCTTTTTTAAAATTTTAAAAAAACTTCTTCCATTAATTTTTGGCGAGCAAAAAAAATGGAAAACTCGGGACCCCCCCCAAAATATTAATTTGAGTACTAGGCACAAATGAAAGACCTCTACTTAGTAGGGGGAAAATTTCCCCAGGGGGGAAGACAAATCTCACAGAAAGATTGTTTAATATTCTTTGGTTTTTGGGTTTAAGAGGGACCGGGACGGGCCTTTCCCCCAATTGTCCCCATTTTTGCCCTTTCAAAACCCTTCAAAAAATAAAAAAGGGAAGGGGGTGGGTTGGACTGATGTGGAGGGAGACTGCTTTTTGTCAAAAGGCCCTTGTTTGGTGGTAAGGGGGAAAAAATTTAAAAAAGGAGATTTGGGCCAGAGGAAAAACCGATGTTTTTTAGGGGTTTTCCCGGGGGTTTTTTTCGGGATGCACATTTTTTTTCCCCCACCCCGCCCCCGGTTTTTTGGTTTGGGGCGGGCTCCATCGGGAAGGCGATTTTCCAGGGGTTTTTCGAGTTTGATAAGGGGACCTATTAAAAATTTTTTGTTTTCGCAATTCTAAAACAGGACCGTGGTTTTGTATCAGGGGAAAAGAATATCTGTAAACTTTATTATTCAATGGGGGGTCTTTTTAGAGCTCCAAACACTATAAGGGGGGGGTTTTCCCAAAACCTCACCCAAATCGCGCCATTTGATTATGTTTTCCCCTCTTTGAATAAATGGTTAAATTTGTAATTTTGTTTTAAATTTCCCGTCTTTCGGTTTTGAATTTGGTTAAATTTTTACGTGGGGCTCATTTTAAACCCTTTGCCCTTTAACATCGATATGCTCTCTCTAAAAAAATTTTTTTCCTCATCCACAAGAATATTCAAAAAACCCCCCCAAGGGAAAAAGGAAAGGTCCCCTCCTTTTCCCAACGTCGCCCTTAATTCGGGTTTTTTTAGATTTTCCCAAAGCCGGGGACAATCGGGGGTTTCCCAAAAACCCTTTTGGAACTATATTATTTTTGATATAGTTTTCCAAAGAAATTTTTGCTCCCACCATGATTTTTTTGTACTAAACGATATTTCACAAATTTTAAAACCTTAAAAAGTTTTGGGGGAAAGGGGGGAATCACTTTTTTTAATTTCTTAAAAAATTCTTTATAGAAAAAAACCCCTTTTCCCCCCAGTCAGCCAAATTTTTCACACCGGGGGTAAAAGGATGTGCCAAAAAGAGGCCAAAAAAGGAGAATAATTTTTTTTGAAAAAAGGAAGGTACCCCAAAACCCGAAGGGGAAAACCCGATATCAAAAAAAACTTTTTTTACCAAGTACTCTACTTAAGACGATGTTTTAGGGTTGGAGAGAAAACCCTTGATATAAAAGAAATGAAATTTTTGGGGGATTCCACACAATTTAAACCAAAAAAAACTACAGGTATAACACCTAGAAAAAAAAATACATAAAAAACATAAATTTTAATAAAAAAATTAATAAGAAAATTTTAAAAGAAAACGAAAAAAAAAAAAAAACTGTTGAAACCAACCCCCGCTATTTTCTTCGGGAGAGGGGAAATATTTGGGGGTCGGGCTTTAATTTTTATATACCCCTCCCTCCCTCCCTTTTGTGGGTTGACTACCAAAAAAACAATTGGGGCTATAGATTTGGGAGTTTGTAAAGCCTGTGGGCTTTCATTTTATGTCTCTAAAAACATTCACCCTTCCCTTTTTTATTTCGACGGGGGTACCCTTTTTAGATGTACATTTATGCACAAAATTGGGAAAACGAAAGGTGGAAACTTTTCATGTCCTGTCCCTTTCCCGTCCCATGTATTTGGAAAGACAAAGGCCGGGGAACTTTGACGCCGTTAAACTTTAGAACAAAATTTTGGGGGTTTTTTCCCCATTTAAAAGGGACTCTCCGGGTTTACGCCATATTGAATTCCCTCCAAATGTGATAACCCATTTGCCCTTTTTCCTTTTTTTGTAATCGAAGTAAGGGGCTCACCATTCCGGGAAGGGGGGGAGAAATTTTTTTTTTGCAAAATATTTCAACCGGGGAAACCCTTTTGGTTTTTCAATCTTAAATCATTGAAACCAACGGGGCTCAATGATTTTTTTGTCCTTTTTTCTCCATTCATTTTTTGCAAATTTGGGTTTTTAATTTCTTTTTTTTTGCAAAATTTATTCCTTTAGGTTTTTAAAATTGGGGGGTTTTAAAGGGTCCCTTTTTTACTTTTTATTATTTTATAGGGAATTCCCTTTTAGTATTTTTTTTATTTATCATCTTGGGGTTTTTAAATTATCTTTGGGTTTTTTTTGATTAATTTTTTTCTTTAAATTTTTTTTTCTTTTTAACAAGCCAAAATTTTTGGGACATTTTTCCCCTAATTTAAAAACCTACGTTATTAAATTTAGGGACCCCCCCTTGGGCCTTCAGTGTGGGACCTTTTTCTTGGTCCCTTAAATAAAAAATTACGGGGTTTTTTGCACCTAAGTACCGCTATATGGGGGGTTTTTTTATATTATAGTACCCCAAAAAAAAGCCTTTTTACTGCCCAAAAATTTTTTTTTTTATTTTTTGGGGCAGTATTAATAAGCCCCTATTTCGGTTAAACTTTTTACGTTTTTTTAAACCTATTAGAAACTCTATTTGTATCTTAAGGAATTTTTTAGTTTGGATCTTTTAAAATGGGTTTTTCACAAATATAACAAATGTTTAGCTGGGATACAAAAAAATTTTGCCTATAAAAATCGTTTTTTTACAATTATAAAATTTCTGCTTAAACGCCCTTTACTGCCTCGGTCCCGGTCGCCCATATTGCCGGGCATTTTATTTTGCCGTCGGCGCTGCTTTAGCATGCGCCGGGGACAGCGAAAATTTTCCAAACTTGGTCTATTTTTTTTTATTTTTAAAAGTTTGTTTTCTTCCTCCCCGCTAATTGTTCATGCCCCGAGGCATTTTCCCGGTTTTTTCAGGGCCGGGGTTGGGGGGTTTTAACCTTTTGGCTTTTTTTTTTTTTTTTTTTTTTTTTTTTTTTTTTGGGGCCCTTTTCAAAACGGGCCCTGTTTTGGGGTCAAGGGTTTCCAAAAGGTATAATAATTGGGGCTAATTTTTCCGGGGAAAAAAAATGTGGCTTTGGATTCCTTAAATTTGTTTTTTGGGCCTTTTTTTTATTTTTAAAAACCGATAGGGGGAAATTTTCAGAATAAAATTTTGCCCGGGGGTTTTTATCATGACTTTTCCTTGGGGCCCCTCCCTATCTTACCGCCCCGTTTTCCATCATTAAGGGAAAAGGGGGGTTTTATTTTTTATTGCATACATCCCTTTTTGATTTTTTTTTTAGATGTTCCCTTTTTTGTTTTTTAATGCTTTTTCCCTATGAACCCCCGTTATGGGGGGACCCCCCCTTTGGTTGGTTTTATGGGGGGTTTTGGTTACCCCTTGGCGAACATAAATTATTATTTTTGGGCTTAAACTATATAGGGTTTTTTGGGATTGGGGGTTTTATAACAGCACTTTTTTTGTTTGGGGCCCTCCCCTTTTTTGGTTATGGGGTTTTTTGTTCTTTCTTTTTTTCTTTTTGATGTAGCTAAAGGGGCGGGGTTTGGGTTTTGGGCCATGGTGGGGGGGGCCCTTTTTGGGGATTTCCCCCAAAGGGGGAGGCGGGTCTTTGGGGAAAGGGGTTTTTGGGGTTTTTTTTTTTTTAATTTTTATTTACGGTTAAAAGGGATTTTAAATTTAATGTTCTTTTCTGGGGGGTATAATGGGGGTTTTTTCGTTTTTGGTTTTTAAACCCTTTTAAAATTTTTTTGCCGCTTGAATACTTTTTTTGTAGGGGAGGGAAATTGGGCTGTCTTTGGACTGTTTAAGGGAAAAAAAAAGTAAAATTTTTTAGTGTTAGGGCTTTTTTTCACCCTACCGGGTTTTCCCACGGTTTTTTTAGGAAAAGGTTTTTGGTTTTTTAAAACCTTTTTACAAACCAAGGGACAACTTTTTTGCAAAGGACCCCTTTTAGGGGAAAACACGCGGGAACGGTCCCCAATGCCCGGGTTTTTCCGTCGGGGGGCTTTTTAGGGAAAGCCGGGGGGGTCCTTTTAAACATTTTAACATGTTCTTTTTTTCCGACTGGGGTTTTTTGGGCGGAATATGAAATGTTAAAAGCAAAGGGGGAAGGGCTTTTTCTCCCCCCAAACCAAAGGAAAAAAAAAACTGTACCCCCCCTTTGGGCCGTTTGCACTGCCCGAAAAACAGGGGAAAGTGGTCCCCGGGGTTTCCCAACCCCGGTTATTTTTTTCCCATGCCCTTTTGAACGGCCCCCTTTCCCTTTTACAAACCAAAAATTTCAATTTCCTGCCATCGGGTCAATAATAATATTTAAACATTGAAATGATAGTGTTCTTTTAACCAGAATAGCTATGCCTTCTCTCTTTGTGGGCGCAGACGGGAAACAAGAAAATGGAAAGCTTTTGTGCTTTAATCCATTGACAAACAAAATGTTGTGCTTTGAATGCAAAAGGGGTTTTCCCCATTAGACTTAATCAAAGTTTTCCCCCCAGAGTGAAGACCTCTTTAAAGGGGGGGTTTAAAATTTTTTAAATTTATATTAAACTTATTTTTTATCTAAAAAAAAAGACCCGCAAACCTCAAGGGGAGAGAAGGGGAAAGATAAAGAATATTCAACATCACAATGAAACCATTGTCCATGGGGAAATTCCTACAAAGGAAAGAAAGGGAGCAAGTCCTGTGTAAAGAGCAATAAGAAAAAAGCAAACGCTCCTGGGACTTTTAATTAGCTTTATCAGGCATGTTTTATTAGGAAAGGATACATAAGTAGTCAGTCCACTTCATGTCTTCTAGGTCTTGAGGCTTTCTCCAACCATAGCGGAGTTATCATTTCTGGTCTTATTGGTCTCTTTCTGAATGGAGTACAGTTAGAGATGGGCTAATTTATTCTACAGAAGTGTAATTCGTTTAGAATTTCAGGAAAACTTCGGTTCTGAACGAAGTCGAAGTTTGGGGGACTTCGGGTGAACGAAGTGCGCTTTTGATTGATAAAATGGCTGCGAGCACATGGCGTTACATGGGGCAAAGCACTCTGGGAGGAAGAAGGGCATAGCCTGCATGACATGTGCAGAGATTAAGCCAATCAGAGACCGGGGGATTCTGTGACTATATAAGTCCGGGTGCGAGCGGGAGCTCACACCCCTTTCCACTTTTACTGCTGGGGGAAGGTGCTGCCGCGGTTTGTTGAAATTGCTCTACTAAAAGAAACTGATTTTTTTACAGCGTTTTTGGGGGGGGGTCTCGGGGCTGTTTCTTTTAAAAGTTCTATTTCTGATTTTGTGGGGTTTTGGAATCTGAAGCCCAAAAGTGTGCTTTCCCTTTTGCAGTCCCATAAAACTTTTTTAATGCTATTGCTCAAGACATTGAAAAATTCCAAAAGGGGGATCTAAGCCTTTTTCCTGTTGTATTCTTTTAAAAAAACGCGTTTTTCCCAATAAAAAATTACCACTTCATTTTTTGGCTGCTAAATTTTTTTTTGCGCTTTTTAAACCTTTGGGGGTTTAAAATTAAAAGGTTGGGTTCTTTTTGTTGGGGGTGAAAAAAAAAAAAACAGTCTTTTTAAACCGAAAAAAAAAGACTTTTTTTCCTGTAGCATTTTTTCAAAAAGCGAAGGTTTAATTACAATTTTTTCTCTTTTGTGTGTAGCTTTAAAAAAACGCCATTGAAAAACGCTCCCAAGTAGTAGTTTGTTTTTGTCAATTTTTTTGGGGGCAATTTACATCCGGGGGTTTAAATTAACCCGGTTGTTTTTTTGCTTTTGGTGCTAAAAAAAACCCGTCTTTCACGGCCAAAAAAAAAATTTTTTCCCTGTAGCCCAAATTTCACAAGCGAAGGTTTTAAAATTACAATTTTTTCTCTTGTTGTTTTAGGGGTTAAAAATTTAAAAGCCTTTGTAAACAGGGCTACAAGCATATTTAGTTTAATGGTTTGGCTCAATTTTTTTGCCGAAATTTTAAACACCCAGGGGTTTTTAAGCGTTGTTTTTTGCTGTGGTGACTAAAATAAGCCGTTTTTTCAACCGCCAAAAAATACATTTTTACTTTTGGCCTAATTCAAAAGGTAAAGGGTTTTAATTACATTTTTTTCTCTTGTTTGTACCCGGAAAAAAAACACGCCATTCGTAAACACGCTACAAAGTTTCGTATTTTTGTGGTTGCTAAATTTTTTTGGGGCCTTTTATTTAAAAACCGGGGGTTTAAATTTAAGCGTTGTTTTTTTCCCTGTCGTGCGAAAAAAAAACCCCGTTTTTTTTCACCCCAAAAAAATTAAAATTTTTTCCTAAAGCATAATTCAAAAGCAAAGGGTTTAAATTTAAAAAATTTTTTTCTTTTGGTGTGTAGCTTTGAAAACACCCCATTGTAACACGCTACAAAGCTCTAGTTTTTGGTTTGCTCAATTCTTTTGCGCAATTTACACCCAGGGGTTGATTAAGCGTTGTTCTGCAGTTGAAACCCCTTTTAAAAAAAAATTTTTTTTTTTTAAACCGCCACAGAAAAATTTCTGTAGCAAAATTTCTACCCAAAGGGTTTTAATTAACCCCTTTTTTGGGGTTTTATATTCATTTAAAAATAAACAGATTTTTTAAAAAACCAGCCGCCCCCTGGGAGATTTTCCAACCCGTAAATTTCTTTTCAAAAAAAGGGAAAAAATACCGGGCACTTAAAAAAAATATGTAAAACAAAAGGGGTGGGCCAGACCTTGAGTTTACCCGATTTGTTCCAAGGGTTCCCGGGCAGCGCGGATGTCGGACTGTAACTACGGGTCAGGGAAAATTTTCCATGCCCTTTACGGCCCACTGGGGTGAAATGTGCTTGCTGCCCAGGCACCCCAAAAAACCCTTTGGACAGGGACGGTTTCTCCTACAAGGTTTAAAAACCTGGGCTCCGGGCCCCAATGTCCCCTCCCCCTCCTCCTCCACCACCCCATTTTCGGCCTCCAAAAAGTACTTTTTTTTCTCCATCATACCACATGGGGAGGGCCCCAGCGGTTTTTAATCCCGTTCTACACCTGGTTGCCTGGGGGCAAAAGGGAAGTCACACAGGGGAGGAACTGCTCCCCCTTCTGCAGCAAGAAATCGTTTGTGTGGCTTTCCCCCGTGCCAACGCAAATGGGAAAAACCATGGTGCCCGGGACAATGGGAGTAAAATTTGGTGTCTGCGCTGCACCGCGGAGGGGGGGGTCCATGCGCCCTGCTGGGCAAAGTTTTTCAATTGGGTTTTGAAAAGGTTCCTGAATTTTTTCCAACCGATCTTCAGAAGTTTTTGAAAAAAGGGCAGGAAAAAATGTGATGCACTTCATCCATTCCACAAAAACCCGGAAAAAAACCCCCTCGAGTTGCCAAACGCAGAACGGCCCCCCCCCACACACTCGATATTCGAGGTTTCCCCCGTTGGAATTCCAGCCTGACATGTTTTGGGCCCACTTTTTATGAAAGGAGAAAGGCCATTAACGGAATTTTTTTTTATGAAACCAGGCGGAAAGGATTTCTACCCTGTGTAATTTGAAAGTCAGCCAAATGGGCCCGCTCAAAGGTAAACCCCGCCTTTTTTTGAGGCCCTTCGGGGAGGCCCAAAGTTATTTTTCAAATCGCCCGGCTACGGGATGAAACGTCCATTCCACCCGCTTTGTTTCCCGGAAAAAGATGCTGAAAATTTAAAATTTTCTGGGGAGGGGACTGGAGAAAGTGGCGGGCTTTCTTTTCGCGGGCCCAAAAGAGTCCCGGGGGGGACTGAAATGGAGGAGGAGAAATTTGGGGAGGGAAACATTGGGCTGGGTTTAAAATTTGTGGATTTTCTACCCCGGTGACAAGAGAGGAGGGAGGAGCAGCTGGAGGAGGTAGATGGGGATGAGGGGAAAAAGAGGAAGGGTGACTCGCAAGCACCGTGGCAGTATTTCTGTGGAGGGTGGAGGCAGGGAGCCCCTCGGAAATCACTTGTGCGATGGGGCCCCAGCATGCTGATTTTTCCTGGCTGGGGACAGCCGAATTTGTAGAAACCGGGGGAGGGATGATTCTGGCCCCTCCAACCCTTTTTTGGCCCTCCCCTACCCGGGCCCAAAAAAGGGGGGGGCCTTTTTCCCGGTTTTTTGAGAGGGAGCACAAACTCAAATACTATAGGGGAAAACCCCCTTGTCAGTTGGAAACCCTGCCTATGTGCGGGCATCGTCCCTCCTCTGCAGGTTTTCTGACCGGGGGGGTTCTTCAGCGCTCACGTAAAACTGGGGGGCCCGCTGGGGGGAAGGTGGGGGGGGGGGGGGAGGAGCAGTACAAAGCTCCATCAGCGCAAACTAAGTCTTTGGGGTCACTGAAAGCGCAGCTTCCTTCAAACCCCCCTAGTGAGGGGAGGGCAGGGCGGGCCAAACAGGGTGCAGCAGCAGGACCCGGAGCAGACCCGAAAACCCAAAGGTTGGGGGCCCACTTGGACAGCACTTTGCCCCTCCCAGTTTGGGTGATCCCCCTGGCTTTCTGGGCCCGCCAAACTGGATGTGTGGCCCCCAAATTGCCCGATTTTTTCAGTGGAGAAGCTGTCCTGCCCCGGCCGTAGTTTGGGATCAGAGCGGGTGTTTAGTGCGGCGGGGGCCCTGTTTCCCCAAAGGGGGAACCCGCTTGTCCCCGGGAAATGTGGAAAGACTTTACCTTTTGTCAAGATGAATTTAGGCGGAGGGTCGGCCAGGATTTCCACACACCCCTGCCTTAGGCGTCAGACTACATCAAACCATGACCGCCCCCACCCAAAATGTGAGAAATTACTTGGGGTTTAAACTTCCTGCCTCAGCCAATTTTTGATGCCGCCCACCCCCCCTGATGCCCCAAATCTGCTGGAAGGTTTTTTCCTTTTGCCACCAAAACCCTCTTTACCAGGGACTGGTATTGCCAAACCCCCCCCCACACTCGTCAAATTTTGCCCCCTGTCCTGACCTCATGTGCTGTGTGGCTGCTGCCCGTGACCTCCCCACTGTGTCATTGGACCCCTGTCTGACCTATTTCTGTTCTCCTGCCCCCCGGGCACCTCCACTCTCTGTCTTTTTGCCAATTGTGGCCCCACCCCCAGTTTTTGCCAAATCCAGAATGTCATTGGCCCTGTCTTTAACCCCATGTGCTGACGCCGTTTAACCCCCAAATCTTTCCTTTTCTCATTTCCAACTGTGGCCTACTCCTGTTTTTGCCCCATTTTTCCCGAAAGGGTTTTTTTTTTTTATTTTTTTTTTCCCCTGGGCTGAACCCCATTTTGCTGCTTTCCGTTTACCTCCAACTCTGTCATTGTCCACTCTGTGGGGGCCCCACTCCATTTTTTTTTTCCAAAACCCCCGGAATTGGGATTGTTTCCACTGTCTGAAACCCCATGCTGCTTCAGTGGGGCTGCCCTGACCTTTCCAAAACTGTGTCATTGTGCCCCTCTGTGGGGCCTTAAATCCTGTTTTTTCCCCTCCAGAATGTCATTGTGATTATCTGACCTCATGCTGCTGCTGCCCTTTACCTCCCTTTTCTGTAAATTTTGCCAAATCTGTGGCCCCCTAAGTTTTTGGGCCCCCTCCCAAAAGTTTATTGTCCACTGTCTTACCTCATGCTTTCCCCGTGTGGCTGCTTGCCGTGACCTCCCCACTGTGTTTATTGTGCCCCTCTGTGGCCCACTTCCCGTTTTTGAACCCCACCCGAAAAGCATTGTGCACACTGTCTGGGCCTATGTGCTGCTGCGTGCCTCCACTCTCTGTCAAATTTTGCCACTCTGTGGGCCCACTCCCTTTTTTCCACCCCCAGAATGTGAAATTTTGCCAAAATGTCTGACTCCCTGCTGCTGCCGCCGTCCCTCCATCCCCTGTCATTGTGCCCTCTGTGGAAAATTTTTCCTGTTTTTGCCCCCTCCCCGAATGTGATTGTGCCTGTTGACCTCATGTGCCTTTTACCGTGACCTAGACACTGTGGGCATTGTTTTTTCCACTCTGGGCCTTTTTCCCGTTTTTGCCACCCCCAGAATTTTCATTGTGCAACGGGCGGAAACCCCATGCTTTCTGTGGCTTTTCCCCTGTCCCTTTCCCCTCTTGTCATTTTGGCCACTCTGTGGCCTACTCCTGTTTTTGGGCCCCCTTTCCCGAATTGTCATTGTGCCACTGGGTTTACCTCATGCCCCTTTCTTGGGCCTTTTTTTTCCGTGCCTCCACAAATGTTGTCATTGTAACTCTGGGTCTATTCCCGTTTTTTCCAAACCCCCAAAAAATGTTTATTGTGCCCCTGTCTGACCCCAAAGCTGCTGCCGCCGTCACCTCAACTCTTGTCATCTGTGGGCCTACTCCTGTTTTTAAAAATAAAAAATAGCACTAAAACTCCAAGGTTACCAAAGGCATTTGCAGGACCCCCCCTGCCCTGAAAAACCAAACCCTTTTTTTAGAAAAAATATGCCGGTGAAACACAAATAGTTTTTTTTGCGGGTTTTTTTTTTTTTTTAACCAAAGTGATTTTTTTTTTCAAAATAAAAAAGGGGCTGGGGGGCAGAAGAAGAGAGGGGGGGAGGGTTTCGGGGCTCAAAAAAGGGGCCCAAAAATGAATCAGAAGGGAAAAAAAAGAAGTGACAAAACCTACAACTAGTCGTCAAAAAGGGCCCAATTTTTTTCTGATCATGAATTGGGAAAATGCAAACCGGGGGGATTGAAAATACCGGGCGTTCCAACAGCCTAATTACAGATAAGGAAAATAAAGAAAGCCGCGGATACATAAACGTTTCTTTCAAAAAAAAGTTTGCAAAGGACAGTAGGTTTTACAGTTAATTAAAATACTTGGGGTTTATCCAGTAATCCCATCTTTCTCTGGGTCTAACAAAGACATGCGGGGGTATCGAGAGAGAAAGTTTTTACACCCAAAATGAAAATTGACCCTATCTATTACCTCTGAAAGGAGAGGGGGGGTGGGCGACTTCCAATTTTAGAATTTTGCAATTAGTTTTATGAGAATGTGTTGGAGAAACCCTTTGTAGTAAATAGGGGAAAAACGTTTTTTTGTGTTAGGTCTTTGAAACTGCTAAAGGGGGTCGTGGAAACGAAAATAAAGTACTTCATTAAATTAAGGGGCGGCAACCCGGGACCATAATGTTGGATAAATTGGGAAACTCCACCCCATTTTGGAGCATTTGACCCTGCTGCAAAAAAAGCCCTTCCCCCAGCATAGTTTCGAGTGTGCGGGAAAGGAAAAAGAGCAAACCGGTAGGATAAAAAAATACCAGCGAGAAAAAATTTTTTTTATTAGTTCCCAAAATGATTTATCATCTGGAGTGTTTTGGAAATGAGGAGACCAGCTAACCGACCTCCCCCTTGGGGAAAGGGCAAAATAGTTTTTTCTTCCCTTTCGTCAAAGTACAGTAGTAAGGTTTTAGCTCTTTGGGTTTTTGTTGTCAAAAAGCTTATAGGGGGTTGGGGGGGTCCTTTAGTTGGGCCTTTCTTTTCCAGCTATGTAATTTATGGTAAGGGGAAGGGGGTTTTTGGGTGTAGAGTAGGTTTGGGTAAAATCCATGTTTGGAGCGGTGTATGATTTTTAAATATTGTTTTGAAAACGGAATTTGGGAAACTTTAAAAGGGGGAAATTTTTCCCCAAAAGGCCCCCCGGGGGGTTTTTTACCTTTTAAAAAGATCGCCAAAAAAGGGTTAATCCTGCTGCCGCCCAGTTGACACCCGGGAAAAGTAGGTATGCTAGTTTTCCCAGAAAAAGAGATGGGCAATTGGAATTTGAAACCCGTACCCATGGTTAGGGACTACATATCTATGTCATGCCCTTTATCGGTGGTTTTGGGCAATGTAATTTAAATGCAAATTTAGGAGGGTTTTAAAGTAGGGTTTGTGGGCTAAATGTATATCTTTATAGAGTGGGGGGTTTTACTGAAGTTCTCCCCTTTGAGACCAGAATTTACTATCCCGGGGGCAGAAAAGAGGCAGGGAAAAATTGGATTAAAATTTTTCTGAATTTTTATAGGACTAAAAAAGGTGAGGCACCGACATACCCCCTTCTTTGAGTGGGCCCTGTAAGGTGTTTCCTTTTGCATCTCGGCTTTTTTCCCACCCAAATGAAACTTAGCAGCTGGGATTGTTTAATTTTTTTTGTTTACAAGCTGCGAAGGAAAGATGAATGGGAGAGACCTGGCAATATATAAAAATTTAGGAAGCAAAAGCATTTTAGTAATGTTAATTTTAGCTATCCAGGATAGGGGAAGCTTTTCTAGTCTTTGAATTTCAGTGGTAAGGGTTGCAGAAAGATCAGCTAGGTTTAACGTGATCGTGTCTTCTACAGAGCGTGTAATTTTTATTCTTAGGTAGGTAAAATGGTCGTTGGTCCAAATGAAGTTAAAGGAGGAGAGGTTTCGTTTAGTTTGTGACGATACATTCAAAGGAAGAATTATGGATTTAGTTTCATTTAATTTATAGTAGGAGATTAGTGAGTATTCATTTAGAATATCCATCAGTTTGGGAATTGAAGTTTCTGGTTGCGTACACATAATTAAGACATCGTCAGCAAATAGGTTGATTTTGTGTTCTGTATTAAACACTTTGATACCTGAGATCTCTGGAGAGCTCCTAATGAGATCTGCTAAAAGTTAAACAAATAGTATGTAAATCAAGGGCGATAATGGACAGCCTTGCCTAGTGCCATTTGAGATTGAAAAAGGACGCGAGAGAAAACCTGAAGTGAATACCCTTGCTGATGGGGTAGAGTATAGTGTCAGGACTGCTTGTAAAAACTGGCCTGTAATACCAAATTTAGTCATGACCTCTTTCAGGTAAAGCCAGTTGAGCCTATCAAAGGCTTTTTCTGCATCCAATGAGAGAAAAAGCGTGGGGGTTCTGTGTGTGGTGGCCATTTGAATTACGTCAATCACCCTTCTGACTCCATCTCTGGTTTGGCGGGCTTTAACAAAGCCGGACTGGTCATTTTTAATCAATAGGGGTAGAAATTTGTTCAATCGGTTGGCCAGGATTTTTGAGTAAAATTTAATGTCATTATTAAGTAGGGATATTGGGCGATAATTGGTCACCTGTTCCGGAGCTTTGCCTGGTTTAGGGATGATGGAAATTAGAGCAGATAGCATTTCGGCAGGAGCCTTACCCTTGGACATGAGGGTTTGGAAGAGTTCAGTGAGGTAAAGGAATAGAGTAGAGGTAAACAGTTTATAATACTAGTTGGTGAGTCCATCAGGACCTGGGGATTTATACAACGTAGAGCAACGAATAACTTGTTCTACTTCTTGAAGTGTGACTGGTTTGTTGAGTTCTTCTAATTGTTCTAACGTTAGAGAGGGTAGTTTAATTTTCCGCATGAAGGCTGAAATCCTGGATACGGTTACCGGCGGGACTGCCGGGTCTTCCTTGATGTTATAAAGACTGCTGTAATAATCTGCAAAACAATTGGCAATCTCTTGAGGGTCACAGACCTTTTTCTGTGAAGAGGTCACTAGTGAGGCAATTTTGGCTTTAGCTTGGTTTTTTTTACCCTCTGTGCCAGAAGTTTGGTAGGTCTGTCTCCCTGAAGATAAAAACGCCACTTCAGCTTGGCCAGTTGATATTCAAACTTACTCAGGTTGAGATTCCTCAAATGGGACCTGCAGTTTAAGAGAAGTTCTTTGTTCTTGGGGGTAGGATCACTTTTGAATGCTCTATCCAATTTTTTTAGTTCATCTAGGGTAACCGTCATTTCAGCCTCCCTCTTTTTTTTTTCCCTGGCAGCTAATTTGATACAAACGCCCCTAATGACCGCCTTATGGGCACACCACAAGATTTCTGAGGAAGGAGCTGTAGGTGAGTTTAAATCAAAGTAATCTGTTAGAGCCATTTGTAACTCTTTAACTACATCTGGGGACTTCAGCAGGTAGTGGTTAATACGCCACGGCATCTGGGGAGGTGAGCAGTGTTTATCTTTTAATGTAAGGTAAACCGGGGCGTGATCGGACCACGTTATATGAACTATTTCTGTACTGAGAATTGAAGGTAGGATTTGCCTGCTAACTAGAAAGAAATCTATTCTTGAATGGGTGTTTTTAGAAGCAGAATAGTACGAATAGTCTATTTCTGCCGCGTGATGGTATCTCCACGGGTCATGTAAGTTTTCTTCTCCTACTAGATTTTTTAATTCCGGAGCATATCGGGAGCAACCTGCCGATCTGTCTAACTGCTTGTCCATTACTACATTAAAGTCCCCGCATAAAATCAGATGGCCCGAGGCTATTTTTTTTGCTTTCCTTAGGACTTTTGAAATAAAAGTTATTTGTTTCGTATTAGGAGTATAGAGATTAACTATTGTATAGGGTGTGTTATTCAGTTCACATACAAGAATTATAAATCTTCCTTTAGGGTCAAGGAGCGAATTTATACTTTTAAAAGCTATAGTGTCCTTAATTAGGATTGCCACGCCAGCTTTTTTAACCGCGATAGGTGAGAAAGAGAATGAGGGAAACGTTTATGTTTTAGTCTGAAGGTGTCCCTTTCTTTAAGATGGGTTTCCTGAATGCAGAGTATGTCACTTTTGGAATTGACCGCATCCCTCCAGAAGTGAGATCTCTTATGTGGGGAGTTAAGTCCATTTGCATTGAAGGACATTATCTTAATCCCCATGGGTATTCCGGAAAAGACTTATTGAGTGGATTATTTTGAAACAGGAATTTAGGGCATTCTGAACTTCAATTTGTAAGCAAGGAGTGATAGCATATGTGACCATGACAGGTTTGGACCAGCAAAACATATTGGAACTTGAACAAATTTGTGAGATACAAAGAACAGACAAGAGCAACTTCTCTCTAGGAGAAGACCAGTGAAGGGGATAGTCCGTGGCGTAAACCTAAGGGAAAGAAAAATGAGTTAACCAAACAATACGGCATCAAGTCACGGAGGTAGTCAGAGAGGGATGGGAGAAGAGACTGCAATCAAATGTTGGTCAGTCACTGGGTCGGTGGTTAGATCTTCGAAGCTTCTCTGACCAGATTGGCGTAATGACTTCTGGCTTGTTTTTCCTCTTGGTCAGAGGGGACTGGACCGGGGTAACCAGAAGGTACCAGGAGGCGAGGAGGTCTTTAGCAGCTGATGGAGTGGGGCAGACCAGCGTGGAATTGTCTTTCGTTATTATGAGCTTCACAGGGAAACCCGAGTGGTAGTTGATGTTGTTTTCTCTGAGAACTTTGGTCACCGGGGCAAATTCTTTTCGTTTCAACATTGTTCCAGCAGATAGATCAGGATAAATGGAGACATTTCGAAATCTCTCAGGTAAGTCAAGGCAGCCGCGAATCGCCTTCAGGAAATTTTCCTTGACACGGAAAAAGTGGACTTTAGCTATGACATCTCTGGGTACAGCTGGTGGTAGGTGTCTGGGTTTTGGAAGACGGTGAATCCGATCAATAGTGAGATCAAGGTTAGAAGCTTCCGGCAAGACAGCAGCCATCATGTCTGTGAGAAATTGTGGGAGAGACTCCTGGGTGACAGATTCCGGGACCCCTCGTAATCTGATGTTATTTCTCCTGGACCGGTCTTCCAGGTCCAGGACTTTGGCTGACAGGCGCTGCACTTCGTCTTCAAGGGCAGAATTTGCGTCTATCAGCGCGTTTTGGGATTTGGCAAACTCTGCCATTTTCCTCATCACGTGATCGGTCCTGGAGATCAGCGCCTGTATGTCAGATCGAAAGTCCCCCATCATCTGCTTAAAATCTTCTTGAAGAGACTCACGGAAAGACGTGAACAGGCGATGTAATACATGTTCCGTAACGCCGGGTGTCTCCATATTTTCCCGTAGCTCCCTGTCCACGGAGCCCTGCCTTGACGAAGCTGGAGAGGAAGCCGAGTATTGTGAACGGGCTTCTTTGTCTTGAGATCGGGTCTTCGGGGTGTTGAAGAATTCTGTAAGTTTTGTGGGCTTAGGGTTTCGTTTCGAAGTACCTCCCATTGGACTAGGTGAGGTATCACAGGTTGGAAGGGTTAGAGCCCTGAGGAGGGGTTTCCAGGAGAACACGCTTATGAAAAAAGCTGAGTTCGGTGAGTGTCTCAGAGTCGTTCTGATGCGATGGCCCGGACAGAGGATTCTTTCCGTGCTGCGAACGTCTGTACCTTCCAGCAGGAGAGATGCCCAAGATGGCGGGCGGCGCAGTCTCCCCGAACGTGCGCAGTGCTGTGTGGTCTGTTATCTGCGGGATCTCCGCTCTGGACGCTCTCCTAATCTCCCCGGTCCGTCTCTAGAGCTCTTACTACCCTTAGGGTGGAAGAAAAACGCAGTCTGTGGGTTTAGTTAGGCCGATTTAGCTGATCCCTCACGGAGCTCTCCTACTCTGCGACCGACGCCATGTAGGACCAGGCCACACCCCCCTCTTTTTGCGTTTTTATAAATTTTTAATTCTTTGATCTTTAGAACAATCTTCGCCAATAATGCTATTATCAAACATTAGCTCAAATATATGCACTTTTCGATATAAATAGTAACAGTTCAGGAAAATGTATCCTGGAGTCCTCAGTGAGGTTTAGTGTCCCAAAGACCGGCGAGTATCCGCCATAGGTGTCCGGTAATTTCAATCACTTTCAGCAGAGATCATAGGAGCCGCCGGTTGAGATGTCCTCCATAAGAAAACACACACGACGTTTCGGGGGATAACCACGCCCCCTTTCTCAAGTGTGAGCTACTCCTGTTTTTGCCAGAATGTCATTGTGCCACTGTCTGACCTCATGCTGCTGCTGTGGCTGCTGCTGTGACCTACACACTGTGTCATTGTGCCACTGTCTGACCTCATGCTGCTGCTGTGGCTGCTGCAGTGACCTACACACTGTGTCATTGTGCCACTGTCTGACCTCATGCTGCTGCTGCCGTAACCTCCACACTCTGTCACTAATGTTGCCACCTGAGCTCTCAGCTTGTTTTTTTCCAGCTTTCTCTGGCATGACTTTATCAGGCTACATTCCCGCTTCAGTTTTTTGGTCAGTTTTGCCCTCTTAAGTGCCCAGGGAATTTTATAGTGAAGCGATTCTAAGAGCGGCGGCAGTCATGTGTCATACTAAAACACAACATTGTATGAAGACCAAACCAAGCTCCCTCTGCATATTTAAGCATGGCACAACATTCTACAGCACCCTGCAGGCTCTGTGCAGCCTGGAAATAGCTGTTTTTTAACGTGATTCGTCCCAAAGTAATTCGGAACGAAGTTATTTTTTGTCGGGAAATTCGGCGAAGTGAGCGAACCGAATTTTGAGAAATTCGCCCATCTCTAAGTACAGTCAGTAGATGGTAGAAAGTTCCATGTTTTCATGGTCTCTCTGGCCATATCTGGAGATGTACAGATAAACTGGGAGTAGTTTTTAAATATAATCAGTTTAACTGGAGAGCCCCAATGATAGAGGATTTCTTCTTCTCTCAGAATCTATGTGTAAGGAACAAATTTCTTGTGTCTCATCATAGTTGTAGCAAAAAGGTCTTGGAAGATACAGATGGAATAGAAGCACCCGGGGATGTCTGGTGTTTTCATGTGGATTTTCAAAACTCTTCTTTTATATGGAAAAAATTAATCCTCGCTATTATGTGTCTGGGTATCTGTAATGCTCAGTTTCTTGGTTTTGTAGTTCGGTAAAGTCTATCAATTACAGATCCCCTAAAGGGCAATGATAAAGTATCAGGGCCATAAAATCTATAAGAAAAGTGTTGAGGTGTTCTGGCTTAATAGATTCGGGGACCCCCCTGATTCGCATATTGTGCCTCCTTGATCTGTCTTCCAGATCCAGAACTTTTGCCGACAGTCTGAGGACCTCCTCTTCCAGAGAGTTATTTGCGTCAATTGAAGCATTATGAAAGGGGTAACGCCGCCATTTTTGATTCAATGTGATCAGTGCAGGAGGAGAGCACATGAAAATCTTGCCTTAAGTCACAGATAATATGATTGAAGTCTGATAGAAGAAAAGAATGGAAAGAGGTATATAGTTCATGTAAAGAGGAAACTGTTAATGGTTGGTCCTCCTGGGCCTCCTGAGTGTCAAAGTCCAACAATTCAGCTCTAGACGAGGAGGTCAGACATGGAGGAGGAAATTGGTGATCCCTTTTACTAAAGGTAGAGGACTGAGAAGAATTAGGGAAGAACTCTGTGAGTTTCCCTGGTTTGGAGTTTGGAGTATTTTATGGAATTCCACTCTTTCTTACTTTTTTTTCTCACTTCTTATCCTTCTCTTATACAGTTAACAGGGTCCCAGATAATAGGAGAAAATAGACAGTGGGAGGAATATCAAGCCCCTCTTTATGGCTGATAAGTTAAGGAACAGCAGAATATTTATGATTATATTTATATAGTTGGTTGATTTTAAAATTTAGACCGAGGACTCTGTCAGAATTAGGCCTGAATCTTGTGCAAGGTGGTAGATGGATTTTGCAGCATTAAAATGGGACCTGAGACATCCACAGGCTTACAGGGGGGTTCAGGTTCGCTACGGAGTCTACTCCAGCCTAGGTAAAATAGCAGATTAGGAGGTGCGGGTCGCAGGCTTCCACCAGAGATAGACCTTAAAGGCGACATGTATGATTTTTTGGCACTTAGACGCCAATTTTTATGCGCATTATAATAGAGTAGAATGCACCTGAATTTATGAACCCAGTCTACTGCAGGTCGTAAATCAGGCGCATTCTAGCGCAAAGACGACAATTCTGGCTTCAGCAGTAATGCGCCTATTTTTGACGTTCTCCTGTTCATAAATGTGTCGAATGTGTCAAATCGTACGCCCAAACTGCTGCGGACACTCTGTAATGCGCCTGATACTGGAATGCGGCTCTTTAAAAATGTAGCCCTGTTCATACATGTCGCCCTAAGTGTATTTTTGTCCCAGGCTCCCATTATGCAGTGGTCAGTGGCACAGAGTTTTCGCTAGATGCAGGGAGATGGTCAGAGAAGCCTCTCTACTCAGACACAGCGGTGTTTGGGCGAAGGCAACACCAGGCTTCTGAATGACCCTTGTTTAGGCCGCAGTCTTCTGATGCAAGTGTTGGTCTCCTGCTCACCGAAATTGACCCAAGAGGGTCTAATCAGATGCAAGGTGGATCAGGGGGAGTACCCTGCAGGGATAATTTAGCCTGATGACTGGTTAAGTTGGGCAAGTATAAGTTCCGCAGAAGAGTTCATGGACATGTGCTGGCCTGAGCAGAGGGACTTTGCGTGCCCTGCAGGATTTTAATCCATGACGGCATAGTGTGTTACTGACGGTAATCTCTGAGACTGTGGTCCTAGCACTATTCAGGTCATTGACCAGTTCCTACTGTGCAGTTCTTGGCTGATTCCTGACCTATCTGAGAATCATCCTTACCCCACAAGGCGAGATCTTGCATGGAGCCCCAAACCTAGGAAGAATGTGTTTCTTACATTTTCTAATAATTGTGCCAACAATTGTTGCATTATTGCCAAGCTTCTTTCATATTGTCCTGTAGCCCATCCCAACCTTGTGCAGGTCTACAATTTTGGTGTCCTTAGACAGCTCTTTGGTTTTGGCCATCATGGAGAGGTTGGAGTGTGATTGATTGAGTGTGTGGACAGGTGTCTTTAACACAAGTAACACATTCAAATAGATGCAATTAATACAGGTAATGAGTGCAGAGCTGGAGGGCTTCTTAAAGAAAAACTAACAGGTCTGTGAGAGCCAGATTTCTTGCTGGTTGGTAGGTGATTAAATACTTATTTCATGCAATAAAATGCAAATTAATGATTTAGAAATCATACAATGGGATTTTCAGGATTTTGTTTTTAGATTCTGTCTCTCACAGTTGTCATGTACCTACGATAAAAATTACAGACCTCTCCATTCTTTGTAGGTGGGAAAACTTTCAAAATTGCCAGTGTAGCATATACTTATTTTTCCCACTTTTTTACCTTCTGGCCAAACAAAAATCAACAAAGCAATGTACTTGGTAATATTCTTCATTTACCTTTCCCTACATGTTAAAAGCTAATCATTGTAGTGAAAAAAATCCTTTACAGCCTATATGGAAACTGCCACAATAAACTTCACTGTTTCTTCAAAAAGTTGTGTGGAAAGATTGTTCATGCAGAACCACCCTAATTAATCCCACCCAGAACACACCAATGTAGCTCAAAGATGGCATGACGAGCCTCATGGAAGTGGTGAGCTACCATTGTCTTGGCAGATTTCCCAATCTGAATCCCTTGATAAAATATCACAACAGAGGAAGTATGGCGAAACAACGGTAGCTCACCACTTCCATGAGGCTCGACATGCTATCTTTGAGCTACATTGGTGTATTCTGGAGGAAATCAATGCAATTAATGTTGAGCTACTTTCTAGACGTTTGCTGCAAAGAGAGGCGTCATGGCTAGTCAATTTGAATGCCCTATCAGCGGGTTAAATGAGAACCTCAATTATTCTGTCACGGTCCGTACTGTGGTCTTTGTTCTGGGCCGTAGACATGGCCGTTTTCTTGTCCTTATGTCGCGGCCTCTGCTGTGAACCGCGGACGTACCTGTTTCTATCGCAGATCTGGTTCCTGTTGCGCTGCCGCTGTCACCGTGAATGCTCCTGTCGCCGCTGCTTACCCACCTGCGGTTGCTGTGCGGCTTTTCCCATGTTGGCCATGCTTCTCCTCCATCTTGGCTGCTGCCCTAATTCCTTGTCTCTCTATAAAGGTCTGTGGCCACATCTTGCCTTCCTTTATTTCCACAATGTGCAGCAGGGTTGGGCTTTCTCTGCCAATCCCCTTTCACCTGTGTGGTTATAAGCCTGCTTCTCCCCACACTTTCTTCCTGATGGTTGTTGTTGCATTGTCTCATGTTTGTTAGTGGTTGGTGTCCTTGTGGTATCTTCTATTTTGTTGGTTAGTCTCCTTCCTTTTCTCCATGTCTCTTTATCTTTGTCAATGAGTTTTCTTGCCATGTTTATGTCTTGGTTCCTAGCCAGTGTCCTAGCTTTAGTCTCTGCTCATGTTCTTGGTGTTGTGCAGGGGCGTTGCTAGGGTCCCAAAACATCCGGGGCTCGGGCCCTTTGTGTTAAGTTTTGCTCAGTAGGGCGGGGTTCACGCGGCATTTTTCACGCCCCCAGAACTGCGGCTTCTATCGGGTGGACTGTCACTTCTCTCCTCCAGCGTACAATACCATCGGATTGTACGCCGGAGAAGACGACATGGTAATTCATAGTTTTCATAAGGCGTATTAAAGGGCAAAATACCCCAAACAAAACGCCCCCCGCAATTTGCCATGGGGAACGTACCCTTTGTCTTGGCTGCGCAGTTTAAAAACGTACCCCAACCCTGACGAATGCCCGGGTAAAAAAAAAAATTTATATTCAGTTCCCAATTTTTTAATCAGGCTGTAGTTTACATGTGTAAAGGGACAGAAAAAGGCAGGATTATGTTTAGTGCCCGCAAAAGGGGGAAATATTGTGGAAAATGTGTGTTTATTCACATAAACCACTTTATATACAGTAAAATCACATTAACATAAAATGTACACACATATGCATGCAAAACCCATATACCCCACCATAATAAAATATATAAAAATACACTTTAAAATAAAAACATGCAAAACCCCTATATAAAATATACAAAACACTTCCCAAAACCACATAATATTATTGTAAGGTGGCAACAGCAGGAGGGGTGTACAATGGGTGTACACCCCGGGGCCAGTGCCCCGGGGATGAACCTTTCAATGCCCAAAAAACACATGCCCCCAAAGGGGTTAAGGAAAATTGGGGGAATAAAAAGGGAAAACCCTTCAATAGGTGTCGACAGTTTGGGACTGCCGACATTTGTTTAAAAATCCCGTAATATTTTTAGTATGGCTTGGGCCATTTCCCCTGGGTCGGCCTTTCATTGGGAGTGGCATAGAGAAAGGGTTTGGGTGTCACTTCCCATAAACTCCACTCCGGGGTTTACCGGGGAGTTTTAAAAGCCCAGAAGGTAAGAGGGAATATGGTGGTTACAACCCCTGGACCTTCAAGCCTTGGGTGGAGTCCTGGGGAAAAACCAGCGGGTAAATTGCAGACTGCCCAGTAAGCTGACCTCTGTTAGTTGACCCCAGACGGGAGGTGTTTTGTTTTTTGTTTTTGTTTGTGAATCCCTTGCACTTTTTGTACTTTCGGGTTTGCTGCTAAAAAAAATTTACGGGAAAGCCCTGTTTTTCCCCCGGGAAATACGTTTTCTGTCTCTCCCTGAAAACACGTGAAGTAACGACCCCAGAGCCGCTAAACCCTCAAAACTGGGGGAGGACGCATTGGGAAAAATTTTGAGGAAGTACTCTTTGGGACAGAGGAAAACGTATGTCCGGGGGGTGCAAGCAGCTACCGCACGGTCGCATAGGCGGCAAAAATGGGGGTTTGGGTTTGAAGCAGCTAATTAAAGCCAAGGCAAAACCCCCAGTGATGGCGGCCAGCCAGCAGAAAGGCCGAAGGGGCCCTTTCCGGGCGAAAGTGAGACGAATCTCCTGCAAATTTGAGACCCCCAACCACGGGAAAAGGAAAAAACAGCAGGAAAACCAAACCCCCTGCAGAAAACAGATACAAACCCTGGCTGCAAGGCCAGAAGTCCCAAAACAAGGGGGGCTCGGCCCCACACCCCGCCAGTTGGTGAAAGGTTTCCCCTAAAAAAAATTTGCCCCGCGGAGGGAACAAACATCGAGGTTTCCCTGGGGCCCTTTTGGCGGATAGGGAAGAGAGCAGCTGCCCGGGGACCGTGGGCGGATTTTCCGGGCCCCTTTTCCTAAGGGCGAACCAGCAGAAGGCCTACTTCGACCTGCGTGTAAAAGACCCCAAGGGAAAAACAACAAACGGGGGGGGATATCGGGCCCCGGACTGGGGGTCACCCTGGCCGTACGGGCCCAGGAGTACAAGCCGGGGGTTTTTTAACCCGGGCCCAAAGCCCCCCAGGTCAAAAATGTACGCCCTTTGTTCCACTTTTACCAACAAGTGGCTAAAAAACCGGAGACCCACTCCCCCTGCCGGGTTTGGTCGAGCAAAAGTGGTCTGTAAATCCGTTTTGTCCCGGGTTTTTTTTTTCCCATCAACCCTCCAGGGGTGGGTGGGGTAAACCGCCCCCAAAAAGCGTGGAACGAATGGTCCGGTTTTTAAAAACGGTTTACAGCGTAAAGAGGAGTTCCTGAAGGTCCTAAATCCCCGGGGGAATCCCCAGACCTCCCAAACGCGGTAAGATGCTCCTGTCCAAAAGGGGGGGTTTCACGGGTTTTGGGGAAAAGGGGGGGAGGGGCCCAACCTCCCCAAAAACGGGACCCTTTTTTCTAAGGCCGGGGCCCCCTTAGTCTGTGGCAAATTGCCAAGGACTGGGAAATTTTGGCGGCACTTCCCGGGAAAAAGGGGGGGAAAACCCAGGGAAAATGGGGGTGGGGGGGGAAACCTCCTGGTTTGCCGGCCTGCCCATTTTCCCACTCGGGTCGCTCCCTGGAAAGGACCGACGGGAGTGCCCCTTTTCCCATTAATGGACATTTGGTGCAGGCCCTCCGGGACTGGGGAGCTTGTGACCCTTTTTGAAAAGGCCCGATTGGTGGACCAGAGAAAATACTCTCCCCGCGGATGGGGGTATTTGATTCCAGGGGGGACACAGGACTCCCCCACTGCCATACGGGCCCAATAAGAGACGGGCCTGTGGGGTCACCCAACTTAAGGTGGCCTTTGGTGACCAATTTACCTCACGCGCAGTTTTGGCTGTGACTTTCCGCGTTTGGGGAAACCTGGGGGGGAAAATAAAAATCAAAAAATGTATAATGATGTTCCTGTTTGTAAATGACGTTTTGCCCAAAACAATTGGAAATTGTTTGAATTTGTCCCCTTTTCCCTTGTCGGTCCTGGCTGGGGACCCAAGGGGCCCCTTTGAGTTAAAAACTCTCCCCCTTTTCCCCAGTCTCGAGGGGGAAATTTTGGCACAGAAAAAAAAGGTTGGAGGGCCCCTAACCGGGGGTAACGTTTGGGAAAAAGGGCTTTAAAGGTCATTGAGGGGAAAAGGACCCCCAAAAAACCAAGGGGAGGGTTGGTTACCCGAAACTTCGCCGTACGGGACAATTTTTTTATCCCGGGGGTGAAAAAGACCCCAAACAGAGGGGGTTTGGAACAGTTGGTAGAAAAACCCAAAAAAAAAACCCCCCCCCCCCCCCCCCCAAACCCAGCCGTGTATAAATTTTAGAGCGGGACTTTCCCCATGTGTTGGGGGGACAATTGGGGGCGAAAAAAATAGGGAGGGGGTGGAGGGAAATTTTTACTGGCCCGGGCATCTAAAAGGCCGTGGATAAATTTTGGGAAGCCCTGCCCGGGGTGTCAGGCCCCTCCCCCCTAGACCCCATTTCGGAGTCCATTGGTTCCCCCTCCCCGTTATAAAAAGGTCCCATTGAGCGGTTTGGCTTTGGATCGGGGTTCGGTCCCCCCCAAAAATTAAGCTAGAGGGCCCCCCCCCCCCGTTTATTTTGGGTTTGTACTGGATTATGCCACCCGCTACCCGGGAAGCTATAGCCCTTCCAGAAATCCCTCCTCTAAAGGGATAGCTAGGAGCGTTTCAGTTTTTACCCTTACAGGGACCCCCCCCCCTAAGGGAGTTTTCCTTTGACCGTTGGGGTACCCGTTTTTTGCCCAAGGAAAACCAAAGACCCTATCCCCCTGTTTAAAAAATTTGGCCCACCTGCGCACCCCCCGGTGTTACCACCCCCGGGCCCGAGGTTTTGGCCCGAGCCCCTTTAATAAAACCCTTTAAAGGGGCCCATGTTTTAAAAAAGGGTGGTGGGAAAAAGGAGGGTTTGGGATTGGGCCCACCATTTTTGCCCTATCTTATGTTCGCCACCCGGGGAAAGCCCCCACAGGCATCCACGGGGTTCTCTCCATTCAAAGCTGTATAGGGGGAGACTTTCCCCGAGGGCCCCTGGGAATAGCCAGAGAAACAGGGAAAGAAAGGGGAAAAACCCCTTAAGAAGGGGGTTAATGAGCATATACCCGACATACGGGACAGGATCGCGGCAGTTATCCCCAATTGTAAGGGAGAACATGTACGGGCCCAGGAACCCCAGGCCCTTTTTTTTACAACAGGGGCCCCAAGAGTCAGGTATTTTCGCCCGAGGGGCAGGGTGCCCCGTACTTGTTTCCAAAACTGTAGAGAGCAAGTTCCTAGCTAAAATTTGGAAAGGCCCTATGAGGGGTCTGTTTAACGGGGGAGTGAGGTGAAAATTTTTTTTTTTCAAGGTTTTCCCGCCCGGGAAAAAGGGAAAAACCCCAACCCAAAAATTTTCCATTTTTAAACCCCATCAAACCCTGGGAAAGGGCCCAGAAAGCCTGGTGGCTGCAAGGGGAGGGCAGGGGAAATTTCCCCAAAAAGGAGTTACCCCCGCCGGGATCGGGAGTTTCCTTTTTTACCCGGGTCCAGAGACAGGAGGTCGGGGGGTTCCTACAGAGGAACCCAAAGGGGGAATTTCATGAACTGCCCGGTCGGGGCAGTTTTTCATCCAACCCTGACATTGTCACCGAGCCCGGCCAAAGGTGCGGGGTTTGGGGCCATACAGGGGTGCCAGAAGCCCCGAGGCAAGCCATTTCAGGGGAAGTGAGGAACAATGCTAGCCCTGGGGGTAATAGAGAAGTTCCCCAAAGTGGGTGGGCCCGCCCCCTCGTGATTATTCCTAAGCAGATGGTAGCTTTCGGTTTTGTTTAAGACTTCCCCAAGTTAAAAGAAGTCTCCAAATTCGAGGGCCCCCTCATGGCCCGGGTCGACGAGTGATGAGAGGTTGGGCCGCGGGTTAAAAGCCCCCTTAGACCTCACCCAAAAGGGGATTGGGGGGGTTCCCCCCACAGATCAAGCCCAAAAAAAAGGAAAACGACATTTTCCCCCCCCGAGGGACTCTTCCAGTACGTCGTCCTTCCCTTTGGTTTTTCATTTGGGGGCCCCTGCGACCTTTAAGAGGTTTAAAGGACATCTCCTGCAGCCACATAAAAACTATGCAAATCGCTTTCCGGATGATGTGGTTTATCTTCAGCGCCGATTGCGATTCGCATCCCCGGTTAAAGGGGCAAGCAGCCTAGAGCCCCTTTGGGGGCGGCCCCGGGTTTTAAAAGGAAACCCCCAGAAGTGCGCAATAGGGTAGGGGGGCTGCTACCCCGGGTTTTAAATTTTTTGGCCCAGGGGGTCTCAAACCCCGGTAGACCCGCTGAGGCCATTCAAAAAAATTTGGGTCAACCTTTTTGTTCCCGAAAAGGTTTTTGAGCCCTTTCCCTTGGGATTGCAGGGTTAAATAAAAGGAGGTTTGTGCCGCCCTTTTTCCACAAAAGCTTGGGCCCCCCCTTTTCCCGATCTCACCAAGGGAGCAAAATACCACCCTTTGTAAAGTGGAAAACCCGGGGGGTGAGCAAACCCTTTTTGAAAATTAAAGGGGTACTCTGTAAGACCCTGTACTGGTTACCCCTGATTTCAGAAGGGGAAATTTATAGTACGACGGAGGGTTTAAAAGGTGGGTTTTGGTGCCCGCCTGTCCCCAAAAGGGTTTTTTGGGGAAGAGCCCCGTGGGTACCTCAGCCGGAAGCTGTCGGGGCAAAAAAAAGAAAAAAACTCGATTGTTTTTGAGAGGGAAAGTCTGGCTTTGAAATGGGCAATCGAGGGGGCTTGAGGTACTATCTTGGGAGGGAAAAGGGAAAATTTAAAGGGGGATCACTGATCACTTCCCTTTGAAATGGATGGCCCCCAAAAAAAAAGGGAAGAATGGGGGAGGGTGACCCGTGGGGGCTGGCCCTACAGGATTTTAAGTTCTGTGTAGGGAAAACCCTCCAAAGGGGTTTTAACAAGCAAACGCAGACTCATTATCTAGAGTAAATAGTTTGGGGGGACAAGGTGCTCCGGGCCCCAAAGGGTCTGAGCAGGGGGGGGGGGAATGTAAGGGGGCAACGCCCGGAAAGGGGGTTTTCAATGGGAAATGTACCCTCCCGGCCAGGTTTTCCTGGGATGCAACCCTTTCAATGTCCCAAACACATGCCCCCCAAAAGGGAAGGGTACTTGGGGGAATGAAAGGCCCAAAATTCAATAGGTTTTCAAAAAGTTTGACTGTCGGGCATATGTTTTAACATTTCGTAATATTTTTTTGTGATGGCTTTGCCAATTTCCTGGGTCCGGGCCCTTTTTGGGGAGTGAGCATAGAGAGGGGGGGGTGCCACTTTCCCATGGGCTCCACTCCCCGGGGTTTTTCCCCTGGAAGGGATAAAAAATAAACAGGTAAATGATTGGTGGGTTTCAACCCCCTGGCTTTTTCAAGCCTTGGGTGGAAATCCTGCCTGGAAAAACCCGAAAGGGTGAACTTGAGAAATGACATTTAAAACTGACCTTGTTTTTTGAGCCCCGACGGGCAGGCGTTTTTTGTTTTTGTTTGGTTTGGCATGCCTTGCAAGTTTTACTTTCCCGTTTGCTACTTTAAAAAAAATACAGAAGGGCCCCCTATTTTCACCCGGAAATTTCGTCTCTGTCTTGCCCTGGGAAAACAAGTTTAAGTTTACACCATCGGCCCCCTAAAGCTCAAATTACACAACACATGCAAACATATAAATTTTTTAAAATTATATATTCACATACATGCATACCCAATATACACAAATACACAAAAAATAAAACCAAAACAGGAAAACACACAAAAAATATATTTTCCCCACCCCATGCATAAAAACAATAAAATAAAAATTTACACCAAAACATTTCATTTATCACATTAAGTACAAATTTATATTTTTGGAAAATTATGTGGTGTTGCCCATTATTTTACTAAACTAGCAAAGGGTTCTACGTGGGGGCCCACTCACTTACTTGAGGGGCCCCCCCTGGGCACCTGTGGTGTTTATGATGATGCTGGTTTCTGTTGTCTCAAGGCTGAGTAGTTGCATGGTCCCGGGGGCCCCGGGGCCCCCGTGCACAGCAGGGGGCGGAGCTCCCTTTACTCAATGCTTTCCCGACTGCCAAAGGTTTTCGTTTCTCACGCGGCTACAGCAAAGGAATGTCCGAAGTAGGGGGCCCCCAAATGAGTGCAGGCGCCCCCTTTTCCCCCCTGTAAAAAACCGGAAAATGGTGAATCGCTCTCCCCTTTTGGTCCCTTTAAATGAAAAAATGGCTTGAAGCTGTGTGTTTAGTTGTTCCATTTCAGTCCCGGAGATTTGTCGGGGTTTCGGCACCCCTAGCCCGCCCGCCTTTCAACCCGACGGGCGAGACCGGGGCAAAGGGAGGATTGTTCGGGGTTGGACCCGAAATTTAAAAAAAACCCCGCGGACGCCCCTTTCTTTTTTGTGTCCATTTCTTGTTTTTTGTACCTTGCCTTTTGTTTTAAACCCTTTCCTGGTTGGGGTCCGTTTTTGTCCTGTCTTTGTCTGTTTGTTCTGCAATATCTAAACCCCCCCCCCCCTGGGGGTGTCTTTTTCCCTTAAAAACCCGTTGGTGCCTAGCCTGTCTGGGGCAGCTGCCACTGTGGGGACTTGCTCTGAGGTGCACTGGCGGCTGTTTTGGGGGAAGCCCAAACCTTACCATCTAAGGCTCTGTGAAGATGCCCGATGGCTGCTTAGTTACGCCCCTTTGAAGCAAGCCCGGCAGTGGTCCAGTGGGTCCACTACCTGCTCACCCGTTACATATTCAGCATTTCTGTAACTATTGTAGTTTTCTCTGCTTTTATTTTGTGCATTTGATACAATTATGTTAATATTATACTGATTTAATTGTTAGAATTTGTAATTACACTTACCTATAAAAGGATTGCAGGGATTCTACCGCGCATGCTTGAGAAAGGAGACTTCAGTCTTTGAAACGTCGTTGGACTCCTGCTTTTTGTATGGATCCTATTGGGACTTACTTGAAATGTGCTTTAAAATGCTTTGGCCGACATGTCCGAAAATTGGCGTCGCCACGGCAGTTTTTATTCGCGTTTAAACAGCGTAAAGTGCGCCTGAAAGTACAATCCTTTCAAAAGTCTTGCGTCTGGTATACCCTGCATAATAAACTTAATGCGTCTAAAAAGGCGCATTGAGCAATCGAGGTGCATAGAGTATCATTGGTGGTGTATGTAATGCGCCTATCGAGGCGCATTACGTTATGGAAGCGCACAGCGTATCATTACTACTATATTTAATGCGCCTTTTTAGGCGCACTACAATGTGTCTTCCCCGGTATCCAATGCGCCTAGTTTTGGTATATAACAGTTCATTTATATCAAGAATATGACGTCAAGAATATTTTTGGCGCAAAATAGACCAAAAAACGGCGTTTGCATATTGGGACATGTCGCTCTTTGTGTATGAGGAGCATTTGCTATTTACTATGTACCTTCAGTACCACAAATATCCTATGCACCGGTAATTAAATCTTAGGGCCACATGTATGAAAATTGTCTAGGTCTAAAATTCACTATGTTGCCCATTACAGCCAATCAGAGCGCCCCTCTCATTTCTCCGGAGCACTATATGAAATAAAAGGGGCGCTCTGATTGGCTGCTATGGGCAACAAAGTGAATTTTAGACCTAGACAATTTTCATACATGTGGCCCTTAGTATGAACTTTTAAAGGATTTATTAAAATACATGCAAGTTTTAAAGTTATTCATTGGTCTGTGGCTAGTTGCAATATAGACTTTTATCCCGTACATTATGTCACAGTGTGGTTTGCACATTTAACGAATCAGTAATCTTATTCATTTTTTTTTGTATTTATTTGTCTAAGCACCCGACAATTTTGCTATCAATTTTGGGTTTACCTCCTAATGTCACTAATGTTTTCCAGCTTCTTTACAGCAAAAGGGCATTCGGGATAAGTTCACACAATGAATTTTAACGTGAAATTTGATGTGGATTCCACGTCAGATTCCATGTTAACCCCTTAAGGACCCAGCGTTTTTTTTGGGTGACACATTCGTTTTTCCCTCCTTGCCTTCTGAAACCCATAACTTTATTATTTTTCCACCTACATAGACACATGAGGGCTTTTATTTTGCGGGACAAGACGTACTTTCTAATGGTGTTATTCACTATACTATAGAATATACCGGGAAACCGCAAAAAAATTCCAAGTGGGACAAATTGTGAAAAAAAATGTATTTTCGCCCTGTTTGCGGAGGTTTTGCTTTTACGGCGTTAAAAAAAATCCAAAACATTTTCTATTTTTGAAATTTGCGCCACGGCGCCATTTTGTGTGACCAATAACTTTTTTGTACTAACATATACGGACGTCAGTGAGGGGGCATTTTTTGCGGGCTGAAGTGTACTTTTTTATCGCTAGCAGTTTGGAATGCATGCGACTTTTTTGATCATTTTTATTCCATTTTTTGAGTGACGTAAAATGACCAAAAAACGCAATTTTGGCGTTTGGATTTTTTTTTCTTCTACGGTGTTCAGCGTACGGGATAAATGATGATATATTTTTATAGATCGGACTTTTTCGGACCCGGAAATACCAGATATGTCACTTTTTTATTATTTTAATGATTTTATTTGTAAAATGGGGAAAGGGGGCGTGATTTGAACTTTTAATACTTTTTTTTTTTTTACTTTAAAACTTTATTTATTTTTTTTACTTTAACATTTAGTCACCCGATGGTGCTTGACCACTAGGGGGCGCGATTGTTAATACAACATAATGCATTGCATAGGCAATGCATTAGGGTGTACAAAGATGGCGGTTTCCCCACTTCCTGTCTGCGGACGGAAGTGGGGCAAACCGGCCAGTGTAAGTGACAGGAGCCTTCACAGGGCTCCCCACCACCGTGTCCGTTCGTCAGATCGGCGCAGCATAGCTGCGCTGATGCCGATGACCATAACGATCGGTATTCATTCAGACACTTCGGCCATCTTTGCCGCGGTGTCTGATGGGAGCCACCCGCCGGCGCTGTTACTGCTGGGTGTTAGCGGCCCTGGGACGTACTCATACGCCCAGGGTCGTTAAGGGGTTAAAATCCAGATGCAATCTGACTCCCATTTATTTGAATATACAATCCGTGCTGTATTTTTCTTATCCACTAAAAATTGGAATAAAAAGTGATTGAAAAGTTGCATCTATCCTGAAATGGTACCAATAAAAATTGTACTTCAGCCCACAAACAAATGCACCATCACTCAGGTCCACAGGTGGAAGCACAAAAAAGTTAAGTGTTTGGTATTGTTGGAATTGTATCAACCTGCAGATACCAAGGAGTGAACACCATAAAAACAAAATTCCCACAAACATTGCAAAGTAATTTTTTTTTCACATTTGACCCCGCTTAATTTTTTTTTTTTCCAGTTTCCCAGTATAGTCTATGGCACGGTCAATGACACTGTTAAAAAGTAAATAAAACGCATCATATGTCAATGTACTATAGATGGAAAAATAAAAAAAAGTTATGCCTCTTGGAAGGCAGAGAGGAAAAATGGCCAAGAGCCATATTATTATGACAGGAAGGGCTTAAATGATCCAAGCACAGTCTTTTTGTAGCCATAGTGTCAGGGACTTTCACACACAGAGACACAGACAAGTGAGACCCTGACACTGGTCCCAGCCTCTGTCCCTGCCTTTTGCTGAACCCGACTCCTTAAAAGGCCGGCCCCAACCAGAAGACTAATGACTACACTGAGCCAAGTGAAAGACAGACAGAGACAAACAAACACAGAACAAGTAAGCGTAGTCGAGCAGTCCAAGTCGGCAATGAAACGGGCAGCGTAACTGGTGTCCAAGCAAGAGGTCAGAATATCACAGACCGACAAGCGAAAGAACGGGCGAACTACAGGGAGGTTAAACCTATAGCAGGCAAAGAAGGAAGGAAGCAGTGACTATAAATAGGGAAGGGGAGGAAGCAGAGCAGAAGTGATAGGGAGCAGAACCTGTAAATCACCAAGAGAACCGATTAACCCAAAGAGTGCTGTAAGGTTCCTGGCCACGAGCATTGGCCAGAAATCAATTAGAACATACTCAGTTAGCAGACTGAGTTCACACTAGCAAAGTAAATACGCAGCATTAGGTTAAAAACCATGGCTTACGTCGTACCGGTCGTGGCCGGTAACCAGAGCCAAAAGACGAGGGTGTGTCAGGCACAATCATGACAGTACCCCCCCTTTATGAGGGGTCACCAGACCCTCAACAGACCCTCTAGGTTTGGCAGAGTGGGCTTGGTGAACTTTTCCCTTTACCAGATTGGGGGCATGTTTTGCAGATGGGACTCGGAGACGGACAGATTTTGGTCTGGGTTGACGTTTTTTAATAGATTTTTTAATTTTTAGTTGGGTGTTTTTTAGAGTCTTAAGACTCCTAGCCCAGACTGTGCACAGTCGATTCACGGCGGACTCTATCTTAGTTTCACCACCCGCAGCGACAGAATACCTGAGGTGGGAATCATTATCACAGAAAAATGGGAACAATTCGGAAGGAGCAGAACTTGGTGAGTCGGCAGACGAGGACACGGGATTTGAAGTCAAGGTGGCGACAACCACTCCTGGAGAAGGAATATTTACAGGTTCCTCAATATATTGATGCATGGATAAGTTGAGCTTTGCCCCCAGAATGAGGTCTTTGGTGCAATCATCAGGCCGGTGCGGAGGCAGATTATCCACAACTTCCCCATCAATGATGTCATTGAATTCTGAATTACATTCTGAAATATAATGAGCATTAAACATAGCACACACCAAGGGATAAGCCATCTTTGAATGAGAAACACATGAGTCGCCCATTTGATCCACTCAGTGGTCCTCCAGTCGAACACAGGATTATGGAGGCGGAGCCAAGGCAACCCAAGAATAACATCCGCGGAAAGTTTCTCCATGACAAAAAATGAAAGCTTTTCCATATGCCAACTCCCAACATTCAAAGTGATCTCTGCAGTGCAAAATTTTATTCTTCCCCCGATTAAGGAGGTAGAATCTACACCTGAAACCCAAAAGGGAGAACACAAAGGAACAAGTTCCAAACCCAAGGCTTTAGCAACAACCATACTGATGAAACTAGCAGCAGCACCCGAATCAATCAGGGCACGACAAGCAAGAGTCTTGGAACTAGAAACCAAGGTTTACGGGCAAAAAAAAATTATTTAAGGGTTTGAAGGTACCTGTACATCCGAGTTACCTTCCTGGAAATTGCTCAGACGTTTGGTATTTCCTTGGGGTGACTTGGGCCTAATCAGACAGTCTCCCAGGAAATGGTCGGCATATGGCATTCTCCAACCGGTGTCTCCTCCTTGTGGCAGCCGATGTTAAACCCAACACCATGGGTTCTTCTCCAGAAAACTGAGAGGGAGATGGTGATGGAGGTGGAAAAGGAGAACTTTTAAAGACGGTAGAAGGAGGTTTTACGGGAAAGTCTGCCCTGAGCTGAACAGTTGAACCCCCTTGCTTTTCCCTGCATCTCTCCCTTAATCTCCTGTCGACAGACACGGCTAAAGTCATAAAGTCACTCAGGAAGAATAATAATATAAAAACGGAGGCATCACTTCAAAAAAATGAAAATTTAATGTACCCAAAGAAACAGCAACGTTTCGGCCCTGAACAGAGCCTTTTTCAAGCTTGAAAAAGGCTCTGTTCAGGGCCGAAACGTTGCTGTTTCTTTGGGTACATTAAATTTTCATTTTTTTGAGTGCTGCCTCCGTTTTTCTATTATTAATTCTTCTTGACCCTGATCCAGGTCAGGTGGCGTGCACTCATTATTACTTTTTGATGCTGTTGATGAATTGTTGTTTCTAAAGTCACTCAGGGACTCGGGGGTTGGATGGCTGACTATAGCATCCTTTTGGGCATCAGACAGTCCTTGTCTGAAAAGGGTCTTCAGAGGTTGGTCTGACCACCCAGTCAACATGCACCATTGGCGGAACTTGGAACAGTAGTCCTCAGCTGAGCGGTAACCCTGCTGAATAGATAACAAATGGGTCTCTGCCCATTCCACACGGCTGGGATTATCATAAACCTGCCCTAAAGTTAAAAAAAATCTATCCACTGATCTCCACAGAGGGTATAGCTAATGCCCAATCCTGAGGTGGACCCTGGAGGAGGGACACGACCACTGCTTCCTTTTTAGCCTCGGTGGGGAAATAGTTAAAGCGAAAAAATAAACAACAGGATTCTCTGAAGGTCCGAAATCTGTCAGGATTGCCATCAAATCAATCTGACAGAAGCATATTCAACCTACGTTGGGCACTAGAATCAACAAAAACAGAGGCAGGTAGGGACACCGACAGGGTGGCCAATCCGGGTGCCAGGGTCGTTATGGCATCCAGACGCTATGAGATTTGATTTATGAGCCCCGCCATGCCCTGAAATTGCGTTCTCAACTCGTCCAGACGGTCAGTGACCGACAAGTCGGTGCTCATAATGAACCGCCGGTGGATTTGCCTGGAATAAAGGCCTGCTATAATGTCAGGGACTGTCAGGGAAACACACAGAGACACAGACAAGTGAGGCCCTGACACTGGTCCCAGCCTCTGTCCCTGCCTTTTGGGGAACCCGACTCCTTAAAAGGCCAGCCCCACCCAGAAGACTAACGACTACACTGAGCCAAGTGAAACACAGACAGAGATAAACAAACACAGAACAAGTAAGCGTAGTCGAGCAGTCCAAGTCGGCAATGAAACGGGCAGCGAGGTACAAAAACATGAGGCAAAGAGTAACCGGTGTCCAAGCAAGAGGTCAGAATATCACAGACCGACAAGCGAAAGAACAGCGAACTACAGGGAGGTTTTACCTATAACAGGCAAAGAAGGAAGGAAGCAGTTACTATAAATAGGGAAGGGGAGGAAGAAGAGCAGAAGTGATAGGCAGCAAAACCTGTCAATCACCAAGAGAACCGATTAACCCAAAGAGTGCTGTAAGGTTCCTGGCCACGGGCGTTGGCCAGAAATTAATTAGATTTACGTCGTACCGGCCGTGGCCGGCGACCAGAGCCAATAGCCAGGGGGGTGTCAGGCACAGTCATGACATATGGATTGTTTCCTTATTTAGCAGGAAGAAGGGGTATTTGCCCATTTAGCATGTATGGGCAAACCTTCTGGCACAGAAACTGTAAAACTTCCCTTTTTAATCTTTGTTGACAGGTGCCGCCGACCAGGGCCGTCTCTTCCATTGGGCAGGGTAGGCGGTTGCCCGGGGGCCCCACAGGTTCAGGTGACCCTCCCGGGCAGCCGCCTACCCTGCCAAGTGGAGCGACAGCCAGGTTCGGGCCGTCAGGCCCCCCCCTCGCCACACAGCTGGGTCACAGACCCAGCCATGCAGCCATCACGGCGGCGATCTGCACCGCGCTGTGCAGGCAGCGGTCGAGGCAGAACAGCCGAGATCTTCTGGTCCCGGCCGTTCTGCCCCCTGGAGTTGCAGCGCAGGCAGCGTGATGTGATGACATCATCACGCGCCTGCTCCGCGGCCTGTAATAGGCTGTGAACGCGGCCTGCTCCGGACGAGGTGAAGAGGAGGGAAAGAAGCACAGCAAGTAAGTATTACTTTTTGTTTTTTTGTTTTTTTAACACAAAATGCTGTTTAATACAGAATTTTCTGCAGAAACCAAAAAAACAGAACAATGATAAACACAGACATGAGGCGGAGACGCGGGGAGCATGTGCACACGACCCCCCAACCCTGCATAAAACGCAGAGCATGAACTCCATTCGCATTAAATGTCCCGAATGCCGGGAGCAAAACCACCGTCCACAGGAGCAGGTCACTCGTTCGGAGCCTCGGCCTCCCCTCACTCCACGTCCGCCGCGTCCTCGGCGAAGCAATGGGCCGTGCCGTTCAGCAGCTCCACCAGGATGTGCAGCAGCTGCGTGTACTGCGCCTCCTGCGGGCCGGACGGTGGAGGGAGCTGGGCCTGCAGGCACCGCTCCACCATCCGGGACAGGGCCAGGAGCAGGTTGCTGAGCAGCGTGATGGTGCGGGTGGTCGCTCTCCAGCTTCAGCAGATCCATGTCCGAAAGAGCGACCACCATCTGCTCTCCATTATCTCTCATAGTGACCGAGCTGTCCGTCATCAAGAGAACGGCCAGGGGGTGAACAATGGAGGTGTCCCGGACAAACACTGCCCCGCTGGACTTTACAGCCTGGAAGTAGGTGAGCCAGGGCATGTGGAAGTGCTTCACCTCCCTGTTCACAGTGCTCTTGTGCAGAAGAACGGGTCCAGATTTTGTCTTATATACGAGGCTATTGGGCCGGAACTTTCCACGGATTACGGATCCACGTCGCACTTGTATAAGTTTGGGGTACAGTCCAGCCAGGAGGATCCCCTTCACCAGCTCGTCCTGGTCTCTCAGCTGGTTGCACAGGGCCGCTCGGCTCATACAGTCATTTGCTGCAGACACCAGGGAAGCGTCTTCCACGTTAGAGGAGAACTGTGTGATGAGGCCTTGGATGAAGCGCAGGGCAGATTTGGAGAGCAGGTGATCTTCCACAAAATCTTCCCGAGAGGCACCGTCCCCCAAATGGAGAACCTCCTTCCAGGCTTGGAACAACCGGATGAACACCAGGTGGTCACTGCATGACGGCCCGCTAAACATCTCCTTGACCTTGTTGACCTCTGTCCTGTTTATTATTCCACCATGAAACGGGTCCTTGGTCAGACAGGCCACAATCCCCAGCAGCGGGTGCAGGCAGCGGTAGATGGAGGCCAGGACGATGGCTTTGGCCCGGCTGGGGTCAGTGGAGATGTTGGCGACACGCTGGCCCAGTTTTTTGGTTCTTTTAATTACTGGCCCTATTACCTGTCTACTGGCCCTATTACCTAGCTACTGGCCCTATTACCTGGCTACTGGCCCTGTTACCTGTCTACTGGCCGTATGACTTGACTACTGGCCCTATTACCTGACTACTAGCCCTATTACCGGTCTACTGGAAGATACGATTGTTTTCCTGTGCAGTGTAGACATAGCCTAAGGGATTAAACTAAAGAGCATGGGTGTTCTTCACCAAAATCCAAATGTTTGTTTAGATTCCCCGTACTATATTTTAAAATCACCCTTCATCCTGGAGATGAATGGTGTTCAAAATACCTCCATGGCAGAAAATATCTGCCGTCAGCCATTTAACAATAAACAAGATACAACATTCTTTATATGGCAAATAGTTTTGGATGTAATTTTGTTAATTACTTAATTTTATGATTTTTTGTAATTTTACAGTATTTATTTCTGTAACAATATATTATATTTTTGCTGTGCTTTTATACATCACTAACTAGTATTTTTTATATACCTAATTTTAAAAAAATTATTTATAGAAAAATGTTACATTGAGCAAAGAAACCAGTGCTGGTAGTACATCTGCAACGTATGTAACCAGTAATAAACAAGAAATAGGATGATCTCTGGAAAATATAAAACGCCGAAAACAGCTTGAATGGGGGAAATACTTTTAATACCTTTCCGCCCCGGGTGCTTTCTCTCCGTAGTAGTAATAGGTGTACTCGGTTACAATGGAAACAGGATATTTTTTGAAAATTCCATGGCAGTGGAACAATTTAATTTCAATTTCATTTGAACAGCGGGACTTTGATCCCCACCTAAATATCAGCGTCAACACAGTCACTGCCTGTAGGGCAAGCATGTAGTGGTTTAGGAAGAACAGACAGAACATCATTACGAACTGCTATACACATAATAGTAAAAATATAAAAAAACAAAAAATTTAACAACACATTAATCAAGAAGTCTATTTACATAGTGAGCTTAATGAATTTAAAAAAAACAGGCAACCCATTGAATGTTTTCTTCCCCACACTTGGCATCTCTTCTCTGCTACCAACTTTCCTACTTCGGGTAAAATCTTATTCGCATTGACTACTTTCAAAATAAACCCAAGGTGAATGTCATATTCTGGATCAAATGGTTTTTCAACCGATGGAAATTTTGTAAAATCCAGGCACCCCAACTTCACAGAATTTTGCCTTTAAATCTGAATTGCAATTACCTCTATTTGCATATGGTTAGTATTCTATATCAGTATTCTATATTTACTGAGAGAATTGAAAGAAACAAAGAAAACTTGTCTTCCAAAGATTTAAAATCTGTAAACTTTGCTTTAAAATTTATTCTAAAACTTAAAATTTTTTCCAGTTTTTTTCCCTGATGCATTTTGCTAAAATTTGTTTGTTTTTGTTGTTCAGGGGGGTAACTACGGGGTACAAAGTAGCGCGCCACGGGGGGCTGGGGTCTTAGGGGTCCGGCCCCGGGGGAGCTGCTACCCGTCCGTTTTCCCCGGGGAGTTTGTCCTTCGCCCCCCGGCAAAGAACATTCCAGTTCACGGGCCGGCAGATGTGGGGCGCGGGGCCGGGCATACTGCCTTGAATGCCCAGCCCTCTGGGCCCCAAGCGTTCAAAGTCAGGACTGTCCGGGGTTGCAGAGTAAAAGCCTTCGGCGCCTGCTCCCGCAATCTGCTACACCCCGGCCCACATGCGCGTGGGACACGATGACGTCATATCGTGCCCCCCACTCCGAGCACTGAGATGCCGGGCCGGGAGCGAGTACGTATGCGGGGCTGGGGGCAGGGGGTAAGGTATTTTTTTTTTTTTTTTCATTAAAATAGCCGCCTGGCTACCACAAGACCCGGCCTGCTACCTACCTGACCCTGGTACCTCCGACCAGCCTGGCTACCTATCACCCCGGGTACCTACCTGGACCCGCCCGGTACCTACCTGAACCTGGCTACATACCTGCCTACCCGGCACCTTTCCTGACCCCGCTACCTACTTGACCCCCCTGGCTACCTACCAGACCCTGGCAACCCACCCGACCCTGGTACCTACAGACCCTGGCTACCACCAAATCGTGGCTCCCACCCGACCCTGGCTACCTTTTCTGACCCGCCCGGTACCTACCGACCCCGGGTACCTACCCCTTGGCTACTACCTGACCCCGCCAGCTACCTCTTGCCCCTTTAAACCTACCTGCCCCCGCCTGGCTACTACCGACCTTGCAACTTCCCTTCCCTGGTTACCAAACCCGATCCCGGCTACCCACCAAATGTGGCTACCCTACCTGACCCTGGCTACCTTGACCCCCGCTGGTACCTCCTGACCCCGGCTCCTACCCGACTCTGGCTACCTACCTGACCCCGCCCATACCTACTTGCCCCTCTATAGCCTACCCCACCCCGCCTGGCTACCTATATGACCCCCATTAGCCTACCTGACCCCCCCCAAGTTAACCCGCCCTGCCTGGCTACCTTTTGACCCCCCTATAGCCTACCTGAACCCTCCTTTCCCCGCGGGCCCCCCCATAGCCTACGAACCGGCCTATATTGCCCGTAGCCTACCTTAAAAGCTGCCTGCCTACCCATATTGCTTTTTAGCCCACCCAAAAACCCGCCTGCCCCACCCAGTGGCCCCTTATAGCCTACCTAAACCTGTCTTCCTACCTATTGGCCCTTATGCCTACCAAACCCTGTTTCCCTCCTATAGGGCCCCCCTATAGCCCCCTTTAATGCCTGCCTATAGACTCTATAGTTACTAACCCTCCCCTCCCTACCTATAGGGCCCCCTATAGCCTACCAAAACCCTGCCTGCCTACCTAAGGCCTTATAGCCTCCCTCCCTATTTGGAGTCCCTATGCTTTTTACCTACCCCATCTTAGCCTATCTCCCATGTGGGCCCCACCTATAGCTTATTACTTAGCTCCCTGGGGTCCATCTCGCCTCTTAGCTACCGGGGGCCTAGAAAAACACCCTACTTACTACCTGGGGCTACCTGCTAGGGCCCAATCTATCTACCTCCCCTCCCTGTACCCTACCTACTTGGGGCCCACTACAACCACCTGTGGTCTGCACTTAGTTACCTGGGGCCCTACCACACCCACCTTTATGGGGACTGCTACCAAAATGGGGCTAACTATGCCAATTGGGGCCCAATCAACTCTACCTATACCCCTACCTGCCTAATTAAAAACCCTTTTAAAGGGGTTTTGAACAAATGATTTTACCTCCTTTAAATCAGGGGGAAATATAAAAAGCTGTGTTTCATGAATGGCTGCAGGGTGAAAAGGAGGGGGTGAGCGAGAGAAAGGGAAGCAGGGGCGCTAAAAATTTACTCAAAAATACATTAAAAGTGGATTTCTTACAGCAAACAGCTCTACACTGCACTTTCTCCCCCCCCCTTGCAAGCTCCTTCATTTTCCCCCTGTCATCAGATAAAAATACAAAAATCAAGCGCGCCAGATCACTCCCCTGTCAGCTCCTGGTGGTCTTTTAAAAATTTCAGGAAACTAAGGGGGACGAGCAATGTGGGAGCTCTCACGGCTTCATTTTTGTAATCCTATATTAAAAAAAAGTGATTAAATACCCTTTGGAGGATCCAACATAACAGCACATCGTGGGAAAAAACCCCCTTTAAGGGCCCACCCAAACTATCTAATGGGATCTACTGGAAAATAATTCTGGGGGTACAGGCTTGCTTAATTCAATATCCCGGGGATGAATCCTCTGTTCCTCCCCTCTAGGAGACTGGACCTCTAAGTATGGTCTAACCCCCTCTAAGCCTCTGGAAAATTTTAAGAGGTGGGGGGGAGGGGGAGTGAGGGGATGGAAAAGTGAGGGGTTTTAAGATATTTTTTGTCTAAATCTGCAGGGGGAAAAGGGGGCCCCGGGGAAAATCAGCTGGTGGTGTGGGCCCAAAAACAGAAAAAAAGGGAAAATCAACGACTCATCAGGAAACGTCACCTGTGAGTCACAAGATGTAACGCAGTAATAAATTGGTCGCAGAGCCTGTGTGCACTGGTGTCTACCATTATATGGTCACTGTATGTTGGTAATATGCAGTCTGCAGAGCCTGTATACACTGGTATTTACCACAATATGGTCACTGTATGGTGGTAATATACAGTCTGTAGGGCACCTGTGTACACTGGTATATAACACTAAATGGTCACTATATGGCGGTAATATAGGTCTTTGTATACAGATCTTTATTCAGTAATAGTATAGGGGTATTATTCAGTCACTATGTGGTGGTAACTTGTGGTCGTGTTCTGGCGTTATAATCAGATCCATATGTAGTAGCGCTATTGTTGATCTGGGTATAATGGGATTTGTCTGGTAGCGGTCTGATGGTGAAATTTATGGTGAGGTGTTCACTCCTTGTATTATCTAGTAATTGCATGACCTAAGAGCTCCTGGTAAATGTTAGGGGGCGGGGAGGTTGGGGGGAAAGGGGCCCCAACCAACAGCTTTCTATGGGGCCCAGGCTTCTCTAGTTACGCCCCTGTGTTGTATGTAAGAAAATACATTACAACTATAAAATAGATGCAATGCAACTAATAGTCAATTGTATTAGGCACACCAAGCAAGCCAGTACAAGACTAACGGCAACGCGACTGACACGTGGCTTGTGGCATGGAAGATATTGGCTACTAAAATATATGCAGCTATTGGTGGGGGAAGAGTTGTGTCACTACATAGATGCAACACATTTTTAACCCCATAAGGACCCGGCGTTTTTTGTTGTTGACACGTTCGTTTTTCCCTCCTTGCCTTCCCAGAGCCATAACTTTTTTATTTTTCCAAATACGTAGACATATGAGGGCTTTTATTTTGCGGAACAAGATGTACTTTCTAATGGTGTTATTCACTGTACTATAGAATATACTGGGAAACCTCAAAAAAATTCCAAGTGGGACAAATTTAAAAAAAAAACGTATTTTCGCCATGTTTGCGGGTCTTTTGCTTTCACGGCGTTCAATCTTCAGTAAATATAATGTGTTATCTGTATTCTAGAGGTTGATACGCATCCGGCAATACCAAACATATAGGGTTTCCGTTATGTTTTGGTACCATAAAAAAATTCCAAACATTTTCTATTTCTGTGTGACCAATAACGTTTTTGTACTAACACCTACGGACGTCAGTGAGGGTGCATCTTTTGCAGGCTAAAGTGTGTTTTTTAATGCTAGCAGTTTGGAATGCATACGACTTTTTTTAATCACTTTTATTCCAATTTTTAAGTGACGTAAAATGACCAAAAAACTGAATTTTGCCGTTTGGATTTTTTTTTCTTCTACGGTGTTCAGCTTACGGGATAAATGATGTTATATTTTTATAGATCGGACGCGGTGATACCAAATATGTGTAACTTTTTAATTATTTTATTGTTTTTATTTGTAAAACAGGGAGAGGTGATTCGAACTTTTAAAACTTTTTTTTTGGTACTTTAAAAATGTATTTCTTTTTCTTTTTTTACTTTAACATTGAGTCCCCCTATGGTGCTTGACCACTAGGAGGCGCGATCGTTAATACAGTCTAATGCAGGGGTGTCAAACTCGTTTTCACCGGGGGCCACATCAGCCTCACGACGTACCTTAAAGGGCCTTAAAGGGCCGACATAATTTTAGAACTACTTGTAGGTAGATAAGTGGGTATAAAGCCCCCTGTAGATGACAGTTATATCTGCCCATGTAGGTAGATAGGTATCTTTGCCCCCTGTATCCAGGTAGTAATATGCCCTCTGCAGCCAGGTAATATGAGGTAATATGCCCCATATAGAAAGGGAGATGCCCCACATAGCCCCCGTGTAGCCAGGGAGATGCCACACATAGTCCCCTGTAGCCAGGTACATGCCCCACATAGTCCCCTGTAGACTGATAGATGCCCCATATAGCCCCCCAGTAGCTAGGCAGATGCCCCATAGCCCCCCCAGTAGCCAGACAGATGCCCCCATAGTCCCCAGTAGCCAGGCAGATGCCCCATAATCCCCCATTAGCCAGACAGATGCCCCATAATCCCCCCATTAGCCAGGCAGATGCCCCATAATCCCCCAGTAGCCAGGCAGATGCCCCCATAGTCCCCAGTAGCCAGGCAGATGCCCCCATAGTCCCCCAGTAGCCAGGCAGATGCCCCCCATAGTCCCCAGTAGCCAGGCAGATGCCCCCCATAGCCCCCCAGTAGCCAGGCAGATGCCCCCCATAGCCTCCAGTGTAGCGGGCCCCCAAGTCCCTCAGCATAGTCCCTCAGTAGCCAGGCAGATGCCCTCCCTAGTCCCCCAGAAAGCCAGGCAGATGCCCCCCATAGTCCCACCAGTAGCCAGGAAGATGCCCCCATAGTCCCCCCAGTAGCCAGGCTGATGCCCCATTAGCCCCCCCAGTAACCAGGCAGATGGCCCCCATAACCCCCCCAGTAGCCAGGCAGAATGCCCCCCATGTCCCCCCAGTAGCCAGGCAGGGATGCCCCCCATAGCCCCCCCCCCAGTAGCCAGGCAGATGCCCCCATAGCCCCCCCCAGTAGCCAGGAAGTTGCCCCCATAGCCCCCCAGTAGCCAGGAAGATGCCCCCATAGCCCTCCCAGTAGCCAGGCAGATGCCCCCATAGCCCCCCCCAGTAGCCAGGAAGATGCCCCCATATCCCCCCCAGTAGCCAGGAAGATGCCACCTAATGATTATAAAATTTTAAAAAAGCTACTTACCTCGTGTCCGTGCAGCGCGGTCCAGTCCGCTTCGGGAGCTGTGTACAGTGTAAGCAGCGTGACGTCACACCGCTTACGCCCGCACGCAGCTCCCAGAGATCTCCTCGGCGGCAGAGGCTGCCGCCGAGGAGACCCAGCGTCACAGGGGGCGTGAGAGAACGGCGCATCACCCCTGCGACGGCGTATGTACAGTGCTCACCGAACGTTGTACATACAAGGGAGAAGGTGGGAGAGAAACGATCCCTCCTACCTTCTCCCTGTACTAGCTGACTGACTCCGCGCGACTGTGGTAAAACAGCCGTGCGGAGTCGGGGAGATCGCGGGCCGGAAAACACAAGGTCGCGGGCCGGATGTGGCCGGCGGGCCTTGTGTTTGACACCTGTGGTCTAATGCATTGCATAGACAATGCATTAGACTGTACAACGATGGCGGTTTCCCCACTTGGTGCCTGTGGCCGGAAGTGGGGCAAATGAGGACATGGCAGCGGTGGGAGCCTTCACAAGACTCCCCGCTGCCAGGTCCAGGCATCGGATGCCGATCGCCCTGAAGAACGGTGCGCAGCACTGCTCTTCATTCATTTAGACGCCGCGGCCATTTTCGCCGCGGCGTCTTAGGGGTAAATAGCGCGGGCGACAACACCCGCTCACGCTGTAACGGCCAGGTGTTAGCTTTAATTAGCCGCTAACATCCCAGGCTGTGCGGGGGGGGTCGATGAGCGATCTCCCTGCAAAGCCCCTTAGGGACCCTGGGACGTACTAATACATCCAGGGTCCTTAAGGGGTTAAATGTTAAAAATGAAGCTGCATAATTTTTTAAAAACTTTTGCTACATACAGGGGCTTAACTAGAGAAGCCTGGGCCCCATAGCAAACTTCTGGATGGGGCCCCATACAGCACTCCACTGCCGCCTTCCCGACCATGAACATTTATGGGGGCCTTTTAAGTCATGCAGTTACTAGATAATACAAGGTATGAATACCCCAACATAGATATCACCATTATAATGCTACCAAACAAATCCCATTACCAATAACGCTACTACCTGATTATACTGCCAGAACATGACCACAAATTACCACCACATAGTGACTGAACAATACTTCTTTACTATTACTGAATACAGATCAGTATACAAAGACCAATATTACCGCCATATAGTGACCATAAAGACCAATATTACCGCCATATAGTGTACACAGGTGCACTACATACTGTATATTACCACAACACAGTGACCTTATAGTGATAGTTACCAGTGTACGCAGACTCTGCAGAAATATAAGTGATTACAGTGCAGTTACATCTTGTGACTCACAGGTGATGTTTCTCTAATGAGTTGTAGACTTTCCCTTTTGTTCTGCATCTGTTCCAGACCACCATGATGACTTCTCTAGGCCACCACTCGTCCCTGCAGATTTGGACAAAAATCCTCACTTTTCCACCTAACTCCCTGCCCCCCCCACCTCTGTACAAACTTCCAAAAGGTGGCAGAAGGGTATAGGCCATGGCTTAGAGGCCCAGTCTCGAAAAGGGGAGAAACAGAGGATTCACCCCCTGGAGATTATGTTACAGCAATGGCCTGTAACCTTCAGAATCATATTACCAGGTAGGTAGATCCCATTAGATAGGTTGGTAGGCACTAGGTAGGTAGGCAGCCAGTACATAGGTCCCAGGTAGGTAGGTAGATTGGTCCTAGGTAGGTAGGCAGTAGTTAGGCAGGTCTCAGTTAGGTAGGTAGGCTACAGGTAGGTAGGTAGTTAGGCCTTATGTAGGCAGTAGTTAGGCCCCAGTTAGGTAGGCAGCCCCAAAGTCAGCAGGTAGGCTGTAGGTAGGCCCCAGGTAGCTAAGTAGGCAGTAGGTGGGCCACAGTAGACTGTATACGGTCCACATTGGTAGATAAGTAAATAGGCTATGGGGGGCCCATTTAGGCAGGCAGGGTTTAGGTAGGCTACAGGGGTTTCCAGATAGGCAGGCAGGGTTTAGGAAGGCTATAGGGTCCCCATATAGGCAGGCAGGGTTTAGATAGCTATAGGGGCCCCATATAGGTAGGCAGGGTTTAGGTAGGGTATAGAGGCCATATAGGTAGGCAGGCATGGTTTAGGTGGCTAAAGGACCCCATATAGGCAGGCAGGTAGGGTTTTGGTAGCTATAGGACCCCATATAGGTAGACAGGCAGGGTTTAGACAGACTTCATTAGTGTTAAAAAAATAAGAAAAAACTTACCTGTCCTACGATCCTTCGATGCAACCAGTTCAGCTCCCAGCAAGTTTCTGTCTCCACTGTGATTCAATCAACCAGAACCATTACCAGAGACCTGTAAGAAAATCAAGAAGCGGGGTGGGCCGAAGAAGAGTAAAGTAGGGCATCCTGTGGCTGCTCCCAACAACCTTCTTGTTTCACCATTATCCAACAGTGCTTTCCCCCTTGCTGCTTTTGGGGCTATAAGCCACAATCACATTAGGGCACTAGCACCACTAAAACCTACCTAGCTGGGGACTGCTGCTTGTTTTCCATGCTGCAGCATTGCTCATACACAGGAACCTGGACTTCATAGGCTTACTAATGCACCAAGAGTCTTCACTGCCTGCCCACCAATGCTGTAAGTGCAATAAGGAGGCAAGGCCCAGGATGGGAGGAGACAGGCCTGCACAGCGCCGCTAAAACAGTGAAGGCAAGCAGCAAGATTAACTGAGATCTTGCCATTTGCCAGAGTTGTACTAACACTTGAAATGGAGCTCCGACCCATTGGGGGTTGCATCGACTGTTGGGCCAGTCCAAGCCTGGCTGGACCTGAGGACCGGGTAAAGGTGAGTATAGGGTTGTTTTTATTCGGTCCCTAGGAGCATTAAATTATTTTCTTTAGGAAGTGAACAACCCCTTTAATAGAGGTGGAGGCCTTATGATCAGGATCCTCATCTCTTGTATACAGTAGAGAGCAGCTGTGAAGAGTCTGTCTTGCCCTGGAGGACCTATCTGTCCTTCATTACACAGTCAACCCACTGATGTGAGTGGAAACAATGTAATGCTTTATTTCTCCTGTGCTGACACTGCATGGAAACTGACCACTTACTGCTAGGTTTTCCCACAGATTGCAACTGATCACTGGGAGCCTTATTGTCAATGGATCTTTCTAAAAATTAGGGTTTGTTCAAAGTAGAGAACCCCTTTTAAAATTCTTGAACAAGAAAAATAAATGACAAGGACATTGGCCCCTGTTTAACGCTAATTGTGAAGGGGATGGCAAGTTAAAATACAAAAGGAGGGGACGTTGCCAGCCATGTGAGGAGAAGGCTGTGTTCGAGTTGAGTTCCGTCCAGGATCGCCCAAAATCAGCTCTTACAGCATTCAGAATGGGAAGTAAACGCTCCAAAAAGGCTCCCAAGACACCCAAGCTCCCTGCTGCAAGCGGTCTGCCCAACTCTAGCGTCTTCACCCTGCTCTCGAACCTGCAGGGGGAACACCCGCCTTCCCGCGCTTCCTCCCCAGAAGCGCCATCTTGCCTGCTAGCACAGACACCCAGCAGGCGGCATCCACACCGCTTCAGACGGAAAAGACTGCCACACCGCCGGGGAGACCGCTACAGAAGCCCGCGATCACTGCTGGCAACTCCGGTGCTACCTCCTGTCTCCCCGCTCCCGCACAACCTGAAGCGCAGTCGAATCAGAGAGAGACGGGATGAGCAGCTCCTCCGAGGTCACTGGCGCAGACCTCCGCGCCCGGAGAAAAGTGAAGGACACCACTCCCTAGCCCAGAAATGTTAACTGACTCACCTCCTGCCCCTCCGGCCCCACTGGCAGTAGAGGGGGAGACTCCATCGGCTCCAAAGAGCCACACAGGGCCCAGTGACTCTCTCCACCTGCCTGCAGCAAGTCCTGACCCTCTCCCCCTCATGAAAGCTGCTCTACTTTCTCTGCCTCCCCCGGCAGTGGGCTGCTGAGCCCCCCGGCTCTCCTCGGCAGGGACAGTTTCAGGGAGCATTGATGTCACTGACACCCTCCATTCCTGTCTCACCACTGCAACATGGGGAACTAGAGGAGGCAATACAGGACTCCCTCCACGGGCCACAACAAATCCTGCCTACAGCGATATATATAGCCCCGCAAGCCAGCTCTGGAGGGCAAAAATCAACAATGGATTCTTGTCACCCGACAGCTCAGGTTCCTACCAGCTCTACACCTCCACCTGAGCATGCCACTGAGAACCTGACTTTGGCTCATCACAACTCGCCATGGAGATCTTCTCCGAATTATCCTACGTGGGGCTATGACCTGATTGCACGGGTTCCTGGCTCCTCTTCCATAGATGGGGCCCCTTCTGCTGTCTCGAGCGGCCCATACACCAGTACACGAGCTCTGGGCTTGCTCCCTCCTGAAGAAGCAATCGATACCTTAGCTGCTCACCCAGAGCTCAGAGCGCTCCTCTCTCTAATTCCCTCCAAGAGTGACATCCAGCAAATGGCCCATGGAGATACCAGTTCAGACCGACATCACTGCTTTCCAGGAGCGGATCCAGAAAGTGGAGAACGACTAAACATCTACAAGATCCGCTATATCTGCTCTTCAAACATCAGTGGCGGAGCAACAGGACCGCTTTGTCCAGCTGGTGAATCATATGGACGATTTAGAAAATCGCAGCAGGAGAAACAATATTAGAATTAGAGGTCTCCCAAAAACCATCAAAGCTGGCGAACTAATCCCTACCCTCACAAGAGCATTCAATTACATTCTGGGCAGACCAGAAGCCAGAATGTAAAGCCAGGAGACATAATTTGCAGAATACATCGATACACGCTCAATGAGGAAATAATGTGAAAGGTCCGACTCATGCAAAGTGTCTCCTTCAATGGCATGCAACTTGGACTGTTCCCAGACCTCTCCAGAAGAACCCTCCGCCTTCGGTCCTCGGTCAAGCCGCTGCTGGAGGTTTTACAGGAAAGAGGTATCCCTTATCGCTGGGGTTTCCCTTTTTCCATCCAGGTCCACTACAAGGACAGATCTCTGTCACTCCGTCTGCCTTCAGAACTCCCAGCTTTCCTCGCCTACCTAAACCTTCCTGAGATGATCCTGCCGGATTGGGAAGCAACGTTAAAAATGGAATCCATGCCATATCAGGGCCTGGCTGGGACTCAACAGACCCGTTCCTCTGCTGAGACACTGCCTAGACCTCAAGGCCTCAACGTAGGCCGGGTAGCCCAGAAGCCTCTCCATCGAAGAGATTTTCACATCGTTGATTCCTAGAACTGCGGACCTGCCAGATAGGTCAAAAATCTGTGATCATACTGCTCTTTTTCTTTGGATAATGCCTTTAATCTATATGACCTTTTATTACTTTGGTTGACATTTAAGGTGCTTCTTTCTCCTTTCCATTACCTTCCTTTAATTTGCATTAATGACTTATGGCTGCTAGCCATTATTGCTGGTATATATTGAATGGGCGGCTGGGGGCTTGGGTTTGTGACATGTACCCTGCTAGGAGTGCTGCGATCCCATCCCACCCACCGCTTAGATCTTCACTGGACTGTTCCTGTGACGTCTTCAACTACTGTATATATTGATTTTCTCTTTTACATATGCATTTGTCATTTTGGGTAAGTGTCCCCCCATGCTCCTGGGGATCACTGGACGGTTTCTACACTCCTCTGGCCTTAGCAGTTGCATTACTAATCTTTGTTTGGTGTTGGCCTGTGCTTTATAGGCCTTTCTGTTTGATTTTGGACTTGTTGTCCTGTTTTGCTCTCACCTACTCCCCCGGGTCGGTCTCATCCATCCCTTCTCACGTTTTTTTCGGGTATTTCCCCTCAAAGGATCTCTTTTTATCCCCTGATGGCTAGTATTAGGGTCACATCCCTCAATGTGAAGGGATTCAATGTTCCCGAGAAACGTGCACAAATTCTCTACTATCTTCACAAGCAAAAGTCCCGCATCATCTGTATACAGGAGACCCATCTGCTGGATACCCACATTCAGGGTTTCCGAAATAGGTATTTCCTTGCCATAGTAGTAACTCGCTTGCTAAAACAAGGGAGGTAGCGATCTTTTCACAAATCATTGCCGGTGCAGATCCTGGATGTCCTACCAGATACTGATGCTCGTTATCTGTTCATCAAATGCAACATCCAGGGACACATCTACACGATCGCCAACATTTATGCTCCTAATATGGGCCTATCCTCCTTTTTTCAAAACATTAGATGCCCTCACGGGTTTTGCTCAGGGAAAACTCATTCTTTGTGGCGACTTCAATCTGGCTTTAAATCCGTCGTTAGATACCTCAGGTGGCCGCTCTACTATGAAGTTGAGTTCCCTGGGCAGGATCCGTAGACTGCTCCATGATATGCAGCCTGTGGATATTTGGCGTCTCCTCCACCCCAATGATCGGGATTATACCTTTTTTCCCACCCGCATAAATCCTACAGTAGGATAGATTATATATTCCCAGCCCACTCCCTGCTCACACAAATCTCTCATTCCTTCACTGGTAACATCCTACACTCAGACCATGCTCCAGTGCACTGTGATTTTATTCTCCCACATTACAGTAAGCCCCCCTTCTCCTGGAAATTAAATGAGTCTCTTTTGTCTGACTCGATCTGCCTTCTGGACTTGAAAAGCACGATTGAATCATTTTGCCTTGTGCATCTGCAGATAGCACTCCCCCCAGATTAAATGGGAAGCTTTCAAGGCTGTCCTGCATGGCGTTCTCATAAAACATGGGGTCAGACTTAAAAGAGAGATGTCGCATAAATTACAATCTCTCATGCAGAGACTGAACTGCCTCGAATCGAACCACAAGTCCATGGGCCTAGAGTCAGACCTCAGAGATTTGATACTTACCCGCCACAAAATTCTGTATTTTATGGAACATAAACATAAACGTTACCACCAAATTTGCTCTAGTTCCTTCTATACATGGAGCAATAAGCCCGGCAAGTGCTTAGCTCGTGCTCTACGTGACAAAAGAGCCTCCTTGTTCATCCCCTCCATTAAAAACTCGAATGGTCGCTTAGTCCATCTTACCAGGGATATTTTGAAGGAATTCCACACATATTACACTGGTCTTTATATTCTCCCCCCTCCTGAAAGCGCTTTGGGATCACAGGATTTCCGAGCAGCATTGCAAACTTATCTCTCTACTACTGCCTTACCTCCATTGGATTATCAGTCCCTCGCCTCTCTGGAGGAGCCATTTAGCCCAGAAGAGATCAAAAGGGTGGTCTCTGCTCTTCCTGCTGGGAAAATCCCGGGCTCAGATGGCTATACTGCCACCTTCTACAAAACTCTAGTCGCTGAACTATCGGCCCCCCTTTTGGTGGCTTTCAGGGCTCTCGCTTTGACCCTGCCTTTTTACAGGCATATATTACAGTGATCCCTAAAGAGGGTAAGGATCCTAATATCCTAATCTGTGCCCAAGCTATCACCCTATTTCCCTCATAAATACCAACGCCAAGCTCTTTGCTAAATTGATCGTGCGTCTTAGCCCACTTTTGGACTCGCTCATACACTTAAGCTAGAGCAGGTCGAATTCGTTCCCTCCAGAGAGGCGAGGGATAACACCCTTGTGAAGAAAACAGCCTAGTCCGCCGGCCCACTCGAGGGACGATGGCCTGACTTGGGGTGTATCTCGACGTTGCACGGCCCCCCCAGGGGTGCACAAGGTCAGCCAGATACTGTTCCACTGTTAACCCCTGTCCACACGGGCCCAGGGAGACCGAGAGAACACTTTCCTCGTCCAGAACCTTGAACGGCTGCCACTAGTTTCTAGTTTAGTTATAAGACCGGTCTGTGACCGACTTATAACAAGGCCGAAACCAGCCTTGGGGTAGCTATATATTATAGACCGAGTACTAGGCGTGTGAGGCCGATGATCAAAACAGACTAACTCAGATTAAAGTTTATAGATTTAATTAGCCTTGGAGGGCACACTAGACAAATATATACAAAGGATAATAATACAGGTAAGTCAGAGGTGCACCTACAAGCATGTGGTTACAGACACAAGGCAGTTAAAATGGGTCAAGTTACCTTCGGGCTTGGTTCTGGGCTCACATGGGGGGCTTATGTGGCCTGGTTGCTGTGTACAGATGCTCCTGGAAATGCTCTTAGGTACCCCCCTCCTGGATCAATGGTAGAGCCCACATGGGCTCCTGCTTATATCTGTAAGGGGACAGCCCACGTGGCAACCCCCTACCCGCCCCTACACACCCCTGGGACGGTCTAGGAACTCCTCCCATTCTGGTCATGCAGTTTCTGACAGAAACACAAAAATGGACCATAACGCGGCAGGGCAATGGCACAGAACCGAGCCGGTGGCACCATCAGAAACGGCTGGACCTACACGATGCCCAGATATCAGACACGCCTATCTTATGGGCTCCAGTTCTGGATATCTCGGTCCCTCTGCGCCTCAGAAACCTGGAAATGGTGGCTGTGTGTGTGGGGAGTTCCATGTTTTGCGATATGAACTCGCCATGGACCAGTTATGAGCGGATCGCCTATGAATCGATATGAAATATCGGAGACGGGTCAGATAGGTTTGATTAATTGAAGTCTTTGAAGCTTGGGGCTTTGAGGCAGCATTTGTTCAGTGCTAATTAATGGAAGTGAGGGTTCTTTTGAGGTGTCCATGTATCCTGCTGTGCCAACATCCTATGGAGAGCATTTACAATAGGTCATGGCTGGGCTAATTAACGTGTAAATGGAGCTTTCCTGGGAGGCTGGGACCCATCTGTGATCTGACTAGATAGGAAGTTGGAGATGATTTGTCATATTTTGGAGTGGATTCTCCTCACAACCCTAAAAACGTTTACCATCTTTCAGCACATCCACTCTCTCAAACTTCCCTGTGTACTATTATCCCTAGATGCCGAATGTAACGGTCTGGAGGTGGATCCACTGGACCACCGCAGGCGATGCCGTAAGCCCACACCAGGGAGTGGAATCTAAGTGGGACCCGGTATTCACCAGAGCCCGCCGCAAAGCGGGATGGTCTTGCTGCGGCGGGTTTCCACCAGGTCACTACCACTGGCGGGGCTTGCCTGCGGTGGCGGCCAAGAGTACGAGGTTCAGTAACGGCAGGCAGGCTCGTGGTCGTAGACAGGCAGGAGGTCAGGAGCAGGGGCTCGGGTTTTGTAGACGGTAGACAAGCAGGAGGTCAGGGCAGGCGGAAAGGGTTTCGTGGGAGGTAAACGTAAGCAGAGAGTCGGTATTACGGTTTAAAAGGCAAGGACGGGAAACGCTTGGAACACTTTTTATGGGAAAAATTACACCAAGGACCCGGGAGGGCCGGCAGGAAGGGGGGACTAAATAGGAGCAGTGCCCGGCAATGAACCAATTCCCGGGCGCACTGCCCCTTTAATTCAAATTGCCGGCGCAGCGCCGCCCCCTGGGGCGGAGACAACGCGCCGGGGACCGGAAGCCCTGCAGAGCGGAGCGCGACCAGGGTAAGTGAGCCGGAGGGGGGTGAAAACACGAGCGGACCCGAACCCGACGTGCGGGACGGGGTCCAAACTGGAAGCAGGGCATGGGCGCGCCTGCGGACCCGGGGCAGTGGGCAGAGGCTTGGGACAGTACCTCCCCCTTGGGCCCCCCTCCTTGGGGCCCCTTCTCTTACGGATAGAAGGAATTTCTGGATGAAGGCTGGGGTTTTTAGAATGTTTTTCCTCCGGCTCCCAAGACCGCTCTTCGGGGCCGCAGCCCTTCCAGTCCACCGGAGTATCGCCTTCCCCTAGTTCTCCTCATGCCCAGAATTCCTTGACCTCAAAGACATTGGGGTGCAATCAGCCACAAAAGGAGGAGAAACGGCCTCTCTGGGGAGAAGCGGTTTGGTACCATGGGCTTAAAACAGGGGAACCATGAAAGAATTGGGAATTCTCATCGCAGGGGGAGCCGGAAGTTTTATGACACCGGGGTTTTGATGCGGCGATGACCTAAAAGGGCCCAGGAAACGGGGACCCAGTTTGTGAGAGGGCTTTCTTTAGGCGGACATAAGAGACGAGAAGCCACCACCTTGTCACCTGGAGAGAAGACTGGAGGGGAGATTCTTCTTCTGTCCGCTTGAGTCTTCATGCGCTCGGAAGGGGCGGAGCACGCTGGGGTCTGGGACCAGATGGGCCTTATATCTTGGATCAGTGCGCCCGCCGCTGGGACCTCGGAGGGAGGTTTCCAGAGGGAGGGTGGGCGGGGATGCAGGCCATAAGACGTAGAAGGGGGAGGGCCCCGGGGACTCGGACCAAGGGGGAGTTATAGGAAAACTCCGCCCACGGCAGTAATTGGACCATCGTCTTGAGTGCCGGACGAAATGGCGATAGGTAAACATCCTAAGACTTGGTTGACCCTTTCCACCTGGCGTTCGTCTGCGGGGTGGTAGGCGTAAGAGAAGTCGAGCTTCACCTAAAGTTGGTTGCACAGGGCTGCCAAAACCTGGGGGACAAATTGGACTCCCTCCGAAAACAATTTGCTGGGGAGTCCATGCAGACGAAAAAAACATGGAGAAGAATAGTTCAGCCAGGCGGGAGGCAGATGGCAGCCCTGGCAGCGGGACGAAATGCGCCATTTTGGAAAAGCGATCTGTAATCACCCAAATAGTGGTGTTTGCCAGACGCGGAGAGGGAGGTCCGTTTGGAAATCCATCTAAATTGTTGGTCCAGGGTTTGTGGGAAGGGGAAAAGTGGCCTGAAGTGGGCCCTGCCGGCTTGTGACGTGGCGTCTTGTTGGGGGCCCACAGGAGTCACAAGACGAAACAAAAGTCCTTAACATCCTTTTCCAGTTCTGGCCACCAATAGAACCGGGATATCGGCAGAAGGTTCTTGGGGCCCCGGGGATGACCAGGCACCAATGAGCAATCCCCCCAAATTTTAGGAAATAGGTCTGCGGAGAGCAGGGCGCACATATGTCCTTCCAGGAGGAACCTTCCGGAGGTCCACTGGCGCCGCCGAGATGAGGCGCTCTGGAGGAATTATGTGCTCAGGAGAAGTATCTTCACCCACCACGTCGGAGGCACGGGAGAGGGTATCGGCTCTCACATTCTTCTCGGCTGGCCTGAAGTGGATCTGAAAATTAAACCCGGGAGAAGAAGAGCGACCACCTGGCCTGGCGCGGTTAAAGTCTTTGAGCCGTCTGCAGGATTTTGGGAGATTCTTTGGTCCAAAGTAGATACGGATGGGTAAAACGGGCCCCCTCCAGCAGATAACCCCACTCTCCGGGGGCCAATTTTATGGCTAGTAGCTCCCGGTGCCAATCGTGTAATTCTTCTCGGGCCGACGAGAACGTCTTGGAGAAGAAGCCCACGTTACAGTCTTACCCGTGGCCCTTTTTTCGTTTAAGGACTGCTCTGGCTCCCCCCAGATGAGGCATCCACCTCCAGTGTAAAGGGTTTTTGTGGAATCCGGACGTGCGAGGTTGAGGGCCCTAGCAAAAGGGGACTTGACTTCGAGAACGCCTCCTCGGCCCCGGGCCGGCCAACTGCGTGGGTTGGCTGTTTCTTGGTGAGTGCTACTATCGGGGCCACCAACGTAGAGAAGTGAGGGATAAACTGGCGATAGTGTTGCGAAGCCCAAGAATCGCTGGATAGCCCGCAGCCCGACTGGGCGTGGCCACTGCAACAAAGGGCAGACAGTTTTGCTGGATCCATCGGAAGGCCTGGTCAGAGATGACGTACCCCAGATAAAGGGAGGCTAGTCCATTTGGGAAGAGGCACTTCCCCAGCTTGGGCGTAAGGTGGTTCTCTCCGGAGACGTCTCAGTTTCCTTCGTACATGGCTGCGGTGGGTCTCGAGGTCAGGAGAGAGAAACACCAGGATGTCGTCGAGGTAGACCACCACGCATGGTGTGGAGGAGGTCCCTGAAGACTCATTCAAATAGCTCCTGAAAGACGGCGGGAGCATTGCATAGTCCGAAGGGCATCACCGGGGACTCAAAGTGCCTGTCTCTGGTTTTTGAAGGCCGGTCTTCATTTGTCGCCCTTGCGAATTCGGACCAAGTTTAGGCCCCTCCAGATCCAACTTAGGAAAATCTTTGCGCCCTGCAGGCGGTCAAACGTTCCATGATCAACGGCAAATGGGTACCGGTTTTTCACCTGATGTTGTTCAAAGCCCGGTAGTCTATGCAGGGCGGAGGGGTACCGTCCTTCTTCTTTTACGAAAGGGTGGGGGGTGGCGCTGGTGATCCCGGGCCCCTGGGAAAATCACCGGTTTACCAGGCGGGGGAACCGGCCCGAGGTTGGTTCCGTTGACGGGCTCTTTGACGAATTCCTCCTCCTTTCTTGGGGAAAAAACTCGGTCGATCGTTGCGGCGCCGGGACGTCCGAGGGTTAGCGGGGAGGAACACCCTGCCCCCCCCGAAGTTCCCCCGACACTTCCTCCTAATTAGGGGGGACCAGTTATCCGGGGCATGCAAGGGGAAAACTTAGAGCTTTAATTTTGCGCCATAATGGGTTGGTGACAATGGTGGGGTCTAACTTGTGGGGATGAAAGGTTTTCCCAGTTGGGGGATATGGGGCGGGGGATAAATTAAATAATAAAAATGAATGTCCATCCTGTCCCCCCTTTACACCTAGAAATCCCATGATCTGTAGTGCGCTTTCCTCAAACCATCTTTACGTGGTAAAACTGTCCTGGAATCTTCGGGGGCCCGATAAACCAAACCGTTGGCTATTCCTACCCCGCCCTAGGCCAAGAACGGAGGGGGCCTGCGGGGGGCCTCTCCCAAGACTACCATCAGTCTATAATCCCAGGGCGGGGCTTACATGACCCCGAGAGTTTTTGGAACTCCCTTTTATCATTCAAGCCACCACGAAATTATGGGTCCCCAACAAATCCCCCATTAGGAATTTCGGTGGGGGGGCCCCAAAAGGTTTCAGGAACTTAAAACCCGGTTTGCCCCGCCCATATTGCTAAAAAAAAACTCATTCACCACGGTCGGTGTCCATTTGGTGGGGAACCCCCGAGTCCCTCTGACTATCTAAGTTTGTAGATAAGCCCCTCGGGAAAACTTTTGGTTTTAAAGTTCCGGTCTCAGGGGAAAAGGTCCCTTGGTAGGCCGTAGTTTGAATAACCCCGGGATCCCAAACCCATGACTCCCCTGCGAAATGATTTACTTTGGGGGAAAACTGGGAAACATCCCCCTTGGTAAGGAGGGGTGGGTGGCTTAACCTCCAAAATTATTAATGGGCTTTGCCGGCGGGCTCTTAATGACGAAATAGGGGGCCCAACTTATTTAATTTAACTACCCAGTTCCGAGCTCTTGCCAAAAACAATCCCTTTTTTGGATTCAAAAGTTTAGAAACCCTCTTGGTTTTGAAAGGGGGAGTGGTTGGGGTTTCCGGGGGGCTCATACTGGGGAAAACATGCCTCTCCAAGATTTTATTGGGGTGTTGTGACCAAAACATGGTGCGGGGTGAGAAAATTTCCCTTTCACAGACCGAGTTTTGGAAGGGGTAGCCCCCGGAGGGGGGGAAATTGGGGTTAGGGGAAAATGCCCAAAAATTATTTTTTTCTCCAACAATATATCTTCCATCAGTAAAAGCAAAGGACCTTTAAAACTAAAATATTTTTACCCCACATCGGTAAAAAAGGCCCAACTATATTGACCACAATCCATCTTTAACCCAGGGGCCACTAATATATGTTGGCACTGCCAAGCGGATATTGGTACCATGTCCCATATCTGGTAGAGCTGCTCAGAGATTCAACCCTTCTGAATGCAAGTTTTGGATCTCATACATTCAATTACAGGGATAAGTTTATTGAATGATCCCGCCATCTTGCTCCTCTTCCAGGTACCTCTCCCGACCCCCACTCTCAGGTCCCATCTCATCTTATTTCTTCTTTTGGCCCCAAAGATGGTCATTCCTAGACTATGGTTGTCCACAGTGAGGCCGTCTATCTCCTCTTAGTTGCAGGAAGTCCATGTATTACAGCGCATGGAGGAATTGCGAAATGACTCCTCCCACTTATACACAAGACACCTCCAGATTTGGAAGGATTGGCTTGTCTTCTGCCAAACTGACCTATATCGATTCTCCTTTTGAGTTATTCTATCCACCCCCTCTTCCTTGTGAACACTTATTGCCTTGCTGAAGATAGTGGCAGATTGAATCTGTTTTTCTTTTTGAGACCAAACCATCCTTACCCTTATTGGTCACTGTTTTCCTTTTTATGCTAAATTCCAATCTGTTTTGCAATCTATAATGTATAAGCCTAATTTCCAGTGTCAACCGAGAAATAATGCTGAGTTCGCATATCAGTGATCCCGGTCGCACCAAATCTCTCATTTTTGAGTACTCTCTATGTTAGTGAACACATTGTCACGGGCAGCGGTCGTGGATCCACTGGACCACCGCAGGCGAGGGTAACCAGCCGGGGAGGGGAGTCTAAACACCCCGGGTATTCACCAAGCCCCCGCAAAAGGGGGGTGGCTTGCTGCGGGGGAGTTACCGGGTCGCACCCTGAGCGACTTTTTTCAGCGGCACCCAAAAGGGGTTTTAGAGTGGTAAAAATGTAAGCCCCAGGGCCATAATCCGGGCCCTTTTAAATTTAACAGGCCGGCGCAGCGAAACGGGAGCTTCAGCAGGAGCGCGGCGGGTAAGTAAGCGGGGACCTGCTGGGGAGCGAGTGCCCCGCTCCCAGAAGCGGGTCGTGGGCCCCGCCGGGGCACGGGATGATGGTCGCAGGGGCACCTGTGACACACATCCAGAACGACTGTGCCATACTAATTGCAAGTCTCTGTTTGATTACGTTTCAAATGCATTTGCCCCTTTCAAACTATTGTCACGGACCCCCCTGCGCCACGTCCCGATCGCAGGCGAGTCCTGCTCCTACACCCAGGGGAGCCCCGTCCCATTTGGGTTCGGGGGCCCCCCAAAAACCCCCCGTCCCCCCCGGCCATTTACCGGGCCACGTTGCTCACCGTCCCCCGTCTCCCGACACTGGCTCCCCCCCTAGGGGGGGCACGCCCGGCAGTTTAAATTTTTAAAAGGGGGCGTGCCCGGGGAAATTGGTCTTGGGGGCCGTTTTTTTCCCCTTTTGGGTGGGTTTTTTTCCGTTGGAAAAAACTTCCTATAGCTTTTCCCTGTTACCTTTCAAACCTCGAGCTTACTTTTAAACCGACCACGAACTTGCCGCCACCCTGACCTTCTCCCTTCTACGTTTCGAACCAGGCCGCCTGTCCTAACCTCCTGCCCTTCCCCTACGAGCCTCCTGTCGATTCAGTCCCTCCCACCTTGGGCCCCGCCACCGCAGGCAAGCCCGCCATGGAAGGGACCTGTAGACCCCCGCCGAGAAGACCATCCCGTTTTGCGGGGGGTCCGGTAAAATCCCGGGGACCTATTAGATTCCACTCCCTGGTGGGCCACCCCATGTCTCGGTGGCCCCGGGGGATCCACCTCCAAACCCGTTACAGTGGGACCGCAGGGACCCCGCAAAGGTGCCCTTGCCAAGCGTTGCCCAACTCACCACCCGTGGTCAAGGAAAATCGCAACGATCCGCAAAAGGGCCAGCAGCTTCAGAAAAAACTCTCCTCCATGGTGCGCACCACCCCCCTCAGCAGCAGCAACCTTCCCACCCCCGGTGTTTGCCCCTGCTCTAGGTTTCCCTGTGGTCTGGGGGGTCCCAAGCTTCATTTCCCCCCCTTCTAATTTCGACGAGACCCAAACCTGCGGGGGGTTCATCCCCCAATGCTCTATGCACGGGGAGCTGATGCCACAGTTCCGTCCAACGTGCGAAGGGGCTTCGGGGTCAGCCCCCCCTTGGGGGAAAGGGCCTCTGGCACGCCCCTATGGGGACAAAAACGATCCAGTACGGCGGATTTTCAGTCTTTCCTCAATTCCCAATGTCTTCGAGGAACCAGCTCGGCACCTCCCTGAGACACCTTTTCCTAAACCTCGCCGGGGGGGGATCTGTCTGTGGGAACAAGGGGTGCATTTCCGCATTTGGCCTCTGAACTGTCAGGGAAACGGGGCCGCTCTGTCGCCCCCCCTTCAAAAAAGGGGCTCTCAACCCGATTAAGGACTCTTGGCCGCTAGAGCCCTCCCGTCTTCCCTCATGACCTGACCGGGTTAGCACCCCCATCGACCCGTTTCATTAATGGGAGGAGGAACTTCGGAAAGGGCGTCATCCCCAACCTCGCCTTTTTCCTCGCCGGGCACCGGTTTTTCAGGGCCCCCCGCGCCACAGCCCCAACAACCACCGGGAGCCCATGCAATTGATCGGCTGCCTTCGGGCAAGAGTTGGCCCACGTCGGCAAAAAAAAAATTTGGCCCTCTGGGGCAACCCAGAACATTACCGGAGAATTTTTTCCAAGGGCTCCAACCTGGGGGAAATTTTCCGCCCCTAGGATCGTGGGAGGGGAAATTCTAGGTGCAAACCCTCCTTTTCCCCTTGTTATCCAGTGCGGGTGGTCAGAGGCGGGTACCTGTCCCATTTCCCGGGCGTTTCTACGGGCTGGGCCGGGGAACTTCATCCCCATCCTAGTGACATATGGGTTTTCTGGTCCGCTTAAAAAAAACCCTCGTTATCCACCCTCAGGGGGAACTGCTTAGGAAGACCCCTTTTGGGCACCAAGCCGCCCTCCACGGGGGGGCACTGCAAAAGGAAAAAAATCCTTCTATGTGTTCCCTCGCTCCTCATCAGCGGTCCCCCGGGGACTCCCATGCGCGGCCCCACTCCCTACCGGGGGACTGGACATCTGGAGAATGACCGGGGGGCCCCAACTGCGGGGGGCTTTTTGGTAGCCCTCGCCGGGTGCTTTCCGTCCCACTCCCCCCTTTGGGAGCCGCCCCCGGGCCTGGCCCCCCGAGTATCTGGATACCCGATTGTTCCCCCGAAACAAGCGGGCTTCCTCCGCATCATCCATACGATGCCGATCGACTTTTTGGGGCCGCCCCCCCCGGGGGGCGATCTACCCACTGTCGGTTCCTGAGCCCCCAACATGTCTGAAAAACCCGGAGAATCTCGGGGAAAGGGTTCACAAAGTCCCCCTTTTCCCCGGGGTGGGGGTTCTTTTTCGAAGAAAAGGACGGTCCTTAGGCCCCAAGACCCGGGGTCGAACAAATCACGTAAAAAACCCCTTTACCCATTGCCGTTGGTCACAGAAGTTTACCCGCCTGCAGGGGGCCCAAAAATCTTCTCCAATTGGATTTAGAGGGCCTACAACTTGGCCAAACCGCAAGGGGCATGAATGGAAGCGGGCCTCAACACCCGGGATGGGCAATTTTATACCCTTGGGATCCCTTCGACTGGTAATGCGCCGCCGCTATCAGGAGTCGTAAGACTTTTCAAGACCTCCTCTACACCTGCGGTGGGAAATTTATGAATCCGGTTTCCCCGGACCCACCGCAGTCATGTTCTTTAAGTGTTGAAGGTCCCCAGAACCATCTTATGCCAAGCTGGGAAGTGCCTCTTCCACGACTACCTCCGTTTCTGGGGTTACGCCCCTTTCTACCAAGGCCTACGCATGGACTAGCAAAAATGTCACTGTGTTGCGGGCCACCCCCAGTCGGTCTGGGGCTATAAAAGCCTTCTTGGGGTCTGTAACTACTACTGCCAATTACCTCACTTCTCTATGCTGTGGGCCCCATAGTGGCCCTTACCCAAAAAGCAAGCCAATCCCCCCAGTGGCCCCCGAGGGTGAAAAGGTGCAAAATTTTTCGGAAAAAAAAAAATTCAATCCGGATCCCCAAAACCCCTTTACGCGGGAAATGGAACCTCGCTGGGGCGGAGCATTCTTACGCAAAAAAGGGCCCCACGGGGGAAGACTGTAAAGTGCGCTTCTTTTTCCAAGACATTCTCGCGGCCGAAAATTACACAAATTTTTACCGGAACTGGCATAAAACGGCCCTGGGGAGTGGCATTATCTGCGGAGGGGGCCTGTATCCCCATCCGTATCTACCGGACCCCAAAAACCTCCAATATCTTCAGAGGCTCACGACTTAACCCACCCCTAGGTTTCGCTCTTCTTTTTTCCCCTTCGATTTTCCCGATCCACTTCAGGCCCCGCAAGAAAAATGTGAGACTGACGCCCCCCTCCCGTGCCCCGACGGGGTGGGGGAAGATACTACTCCAGAAAACATAAATTTCCCCCAAACGTCTTTTCTGGGGGGCCATGGACCCAAGGGTTTCCCCCTGGAAGGGCTAGTGCCCCTGCTCTCCGCAACGTATCTTAAAATGGGGACTTGTCATTGGTGCCCGGCCCTCCCGGCGCCCAAAGGAAACCCTTTCCCCCTGATATCCGTTTTTTTGGTGGCCGAGCTTGAAAAGGATTGGGACTTGAGTATCCTGTCCGCAACAAGAGCCCCTCACAAGCCGCAGGGCTCTACAGCCACTCCCCATTCCACTCAAAATTGGACCAAAATTTCTATGACTTCAACGATCTTCCTCCCTGGCAACACCACATTTGGGTGATTTACTGATCGCTTTTCCCGATGGGCAATTGTCCCCATTTTTTCCTCATGTTTCCGTCCAGGGCTCCCCACAAATCGCCGGACGGGGGGTTCATTTGTCTCCGGTTTTGGGGGAGCCCTTTGGGAACTAACTTCAGTGAAGCCCACTTCCTTTTCTCCACCCCAACAAGGGCAGGTAGAGAGGGGGCAACCCGGTCTTTGGGGTGTTACCTTCAACCCTTTCTCGGTGCTCAAGTTTATTGGTCCAACTTGGGGGGGGGGATTCTTTATTTGAGTCTGTGGGGGTCTCCCCCTTTTCATTGTTTATGGGCCCGCATCCCGCCCTCCTCTCCCTCTAGAAAACCCCCTTTGAGGTCCCGGCCGGACGCCTAGGGGAAGATAGAAGGCCATCTGGTCCCAGACCCGTCAGTCTCTGCTCCCCTTCCGGCGCATAAGACTCAACGACAAAAGAAGAATTCCCCTCCAGTTTTTTCTCCCAGGGGACAAGGGGTGGCTCCCGGTAGAAATGCCCCCCTTAAAAACCTTCTCAAAACTGGGAACCCCTTTTTTTCCCTTTCTGGGACCCTTTTTAGGTCACAGCCCCATCAACCCCGGGTCCTACAAAACCCGGGTCCCTCCTACTATAGAATCCCCCCAAATCTTTCATTCTCCTTACGAAACCCCTGGGTCCTTAATCGCTTTTCCCCAAAAACTGGTCCTGGAAGGGGTTCGGTTAAAAAAGGCTGGGGGCCCGGAAGAATATTCTTGAACCCAAGCCCCACCAAGTTCCTTTCAAATCCATAAGAAAAGGGGGGCCCCCAAAAAGGGGGGGGCCCAAAGGGGGGGACTGTCAACCCCCCTGCCCCCCTGTCCCGGGGCGCAGGCGCCTCCCTGCTCCTAAAAACCCCCGACCCCTCCCCACTCGGGTTCGGGGCCCATCACCCCCTCCCCCGCCGGCGTCCCCTTTTCCGGGCCCCCCCTGCTCACCCGTCTCCTCCCTAGGCGCGCGCGCCGGGGTTTTAAATTTAAAGGGGCAGTGGGCCGGTAATTGGGCATTGCCGGGGCCCGCTCCTATTTAAGTCCGGGCCCCTTCCTGCGGCCTTCGGGATCCTTGGTATTTCCATTGGGGAAAGCCTTCCAGTACCCCTCTATTCCTGTCTACCCATCGAACTCGAGCTTACGTTTAGACCACAACCTTTCCGCCAGCCCGACCTTCGCCCGTCTAGTTTACGAACCAGACCGCCCTCCTACCCCTGCCTGTCCCCGACTAGAGCCCGCCTGCCATTTATACCTTGCCTACCCTTGGCCGCCACCCCGGCAAGCCCCCCCATGGGAAGGGGCCTGGTAGACTCCCGCCGCAGGGAAACCACCCCTTTTTCGGGGGCCGGTGAATACCGGGACCTACTTAGATTCCACTCCCTGGTGTGGGCTCACGCCATCGTCTGCGGTGGTCCAGTGGATCCACCTCCAGACCGTTACACTGATGTATGTTCCTGTTATATCTCGATGGAAATATGAACAGTAATTTTATTATATGCAATATTTTTCTGTATCCATTTTGTCCATAATAAAGCTCTTTTTGAATTTGAAAAAAAATACAAAAGGAAACCTTAAAAGGGTGTTGCGACACTAACAAATGCTGGTTAGTCCATCAGGACATGATACAAAATAGAAGGAAAGAAGAAAACTTACCTTGTAAGCCCTCCTGCTCCATTGCTGCAGCTGTCCCAGTGATCCCAGCAGGTAAGTTCCCCATTCATCCTTCACAGGACTGCTGCAGTCAATCTCAAGTTGCAGCGGTTATGAGATGTATATCCAGCACATGGCCGCTGCGGCACGTTGATGGCTGCAGCGGTCACGTGAAGAATAGATGGGAAAAGTCATCTGCCAGAATCACTTTGACAGCTGCATCGATAAAACCAGAGGATTTATGGTGTCAGAACACCCCTTTAATGCAAAAGGATAAAGATTTTTATTTTGCCTTCAAAATTGTTACACTTTTCTATGGTACTTACTGTTACTGTCTATGGTATGTTACTTGGGTCACACTTTTCCAAGTAACTCTAAGATATGTTTAGGAGTAAAAACATAAGCCATGGTAAACATGCACAAACATGGATTTCTATGTAAAGTCACCATTATTTAAAATGTAAACGTTTGGCGGATTAGCATACGTTTGTATATGTTTACATCTGTTTATGAACTTAGAAAACATATATGTTTTTAAACCTTTTTGTGCTAATAAAATCACATGATGTAAATAAAAAAGCCCTGTGCATTAGAAGTATGCAAACGTACACATTTACATTTGCATACACCATTCATAGACAAGTGTTAAAAATAGATGAATACAAAAGTATGTGTTTTCTTATGGAACACAAGAGCGTGGTAGACTGCGCTTTTGTGTGTGTCATAAAAATAGTATGCAAACACAAGCAATGTGAAGCGGAGTCAAAAGTACCTTTCACCATTGTATTCTGTGAATATGTCAAACCATACGTTTGGATATTGCTTTTAACAAATCAATTGTATACGGTTTGACAGATGCTGTGTGAATGGCGCCTTACTTAGGATTTACATGAGTATACCACACCCTCTTAACTAGATTAAAGACACTATGTCTTAAGCAAATGCTAAATGAATCTTTGTTTTTAAATGTCAAGGTGTACAAAGCCCAATTTTATTCATGCAGGTATCTTAAATTACAATGTAATCGGCCAAGATTTCTGTTTGTTCTCGAATGAACCTTTCATGTTCGTCTCGGTGGAGAGCTATGCGATACAGTTATATTCACACATTGGTGAGCTGCCATGGTAACAAACATATAACCTGTTGCCCTCCACGGCAGGATTTTATTATGAGCTGATATGTAATTGATTGGAAAAGAAAATAAAGTGAGAAGACACACACCTCCTCGGTCACTGCGGTCCACAAAGCATCCATGTGGCAGAACGCTATATAAGAAATGTATCTGCCAGTAGCACATCAATTTTTAGTTTTGCCATCATCCATTAATATTTAATACAAGTTGATAATCTCACTATTTAGTCATAATCCAGTCTGAGGTGGCATCTGATATAGCTGTTTGCTGTGCTTTCCATTTGGGAATGCAGCTGCACTGACAGGAACTGTCCATGCACGAGTGGCACTGTTCTGAAAAAAATATAAACTGGCATTTTTGTAATCCCAGACAACCCCTCTAATATAAATGGCAAATGTTGTCTATCATTTTAAGATACTTTGTTTTCGACTTAAAGGGGTTGTCTCACTACAAGGATTGCTTTTTATGTTAAAGATCTTGCAAAAACAAGTCACTTTGCAATATATTTCCATTAAAAGTGTCCTACCTATTCTGAGATATCCCCTCTTGTATGGGCTGCATCAGCTCCTCAGATCGCTATAGCAGCTGCCGGTAAAAGGAGGAGGCGTGACGGATCGTTCCCGTCCCGGCTCCTCCCCTGTATGTATCGGCGCTCACTGAGCGCCGATACATACACAGCGTCGCAGGGGGCGCACGGCTTTCACCGCACCCCCTGCGACGCTCGATCTTCCTTCTCCCCTGGCTGGCAGCTCTGCCGCCGAGGAGATCCCTGGGAGCTGAGTGCAGCGTAAGCAGCGTGATGACGTCACGCGGCTTACACCGCTCAGCAGCTCCCACCGCTGTGCAGCTCCAGACGGGGACGCGTGCACCGAGGTGAGTCCTAGGGTGTTATTTTAGAATTAGTTATAGGGGCATCACTGGCTACAAGGGGGCATCACTGGCTACAATGGGGGGAATCACTGGCTACAATGGGGGGCAACACTGGCTACAAAGGGGGCATCACTGGCTACAAGGGGGGCATCACTGGCTACAAGGGGGGCATCACTGGCTACAAGGGGGCACACTGGCTACAAAGGGGGCACACTGGCTACAAGGGGGGCATCCTGACTACAAGGGCACACCCGGCTACAAGGGGGCACACCTGGCTACAATGGGGGCACACTGGCTACAAGGGGGGATCTCTGGCTACAAGGGGGGCATCACTGGCTAGGGGGGGGCATCACTGGCTACAGGGGGCATCTACTGGCTACAGGGGGTATCATTGGCTACAGGGGGCATCACTGGCTACAGGGGGCATCTACTGGCTACAGGGGGCATCACTGGCTACAGGGGCATCTACTGATAACAGGGGGGCATCAACTGGCTACAGGGTGCATCACTGGCTACAATGGGGGCACACTAGCTACAAGGGGGGCACACTGGCTACAAGGGGGGCATCTCTGGCTACAAGGGGGCATCACTGGCTACGGGGGGCAACACTGGCTACGGGGGGAATCACTGGCTCAATGGGGGGATTCACTGGCTACTGAGGGGCATCACTGGCTACAGAGGCATCACTGGCTACAGGGGGCTCAAGGGCTACAGGGGGTATCTACTGGCTACAGGGGGCATCTACTGGCTATGGGGGCATCTACTGGCTACAGGTGGGCATCACTGACTACAGGGGGCTACTACCTGGCTATAGGGGGCTACTACATGGCTACAGGGGCTTTTACATGGCTACCATATGAGATGCTATAGATGGGGAGTTTGTATAGAGATAGGAATTGGTTGGGAAGTGCTGATAAAGTGAGGAGTCTTAAGATATTTGTTTTGTAAATTTTACAGTGAAGAGTTGGGAGTAGTCGTCATGGCATCTGGGAGAGGTGGAAAAGAAGAAGAAGAGAAAGAGAACAACTCTTCAGAGACATCACCTGTGAGTCACCAGATATAACTTTACTGTAATCATTTATGTCTGCAGAGCCTGTGTACAGCTGGTATCCACCACTGTATGGTCACTGTATGCTGGTTATATATGGTGTAGTATAATGGTTTGTATTCAGTAATGGTCAGTTTGTATTATTCAGTCACTATGTGGTGGTGATGTGTGGTCACGGTTGCTGTATCTGGTCACTATGTGGTGATATGTGGTTATGGTGTGGTAGTATTATTCGGTCACTGTGTCTGGTGATATGTGGTTTTAGTGGTCTTGGGATTCGGGGTTGTGTAGCAGTGTTATTTGGTAACTGTATGACTATTATCTAGTAATTTTATATGTAGAACATTGTGGTAAAGCTTTCTGTAAATTTTGGCTTTGGTTGATGGTGATGCACTGTGTTTCATTATGGCACATTATGTTACATGGGGAGGGGGGGAGGGCGAAATTTCTTCACCTCGCCCTGAGTGAAATTTAGCCTAGGAACGGCCCTGATAGCTACAGACCTGTTTGATCTATCCTGAAAGGCTGCCAGCACTGGTTGCTATAGCTACAGACCTGGCTTCTACTGCAGCCTAGTAAAAGACAGTAAACATGCCCCTGAATTCAAAGTGAAATCAAGGAAACAGGACTGAGGTAAGATAAGTGGGGTAGTGAGACAACCCCTTTAACTTTGATGGCATATAACTAATCAAAGTCCAATAAGTGTGGGTCCAACCCATGGGACCTGCACCTTTCTCAGGTATGGGCCCCTGAAAATGTCAGTTCAGGAAGGAAAGCCAGATTCGCTTGCACACATCTTTCCATTCTGTTCTGTGGGGTTTCTGAGTACGATGTGTAAGGGTATGTTCACACGGCTTATTTAGCCATGTATTTAGCCGCGTATTGCGCTTTACACGCAGAGAAATACACACCGCAATTACGGTAACTCGTCGATTACGCGTCGTCTCCCTGCGTGTACAATACGATCGTATTGTACGCCTGGGGAGAGAATTGACATGTGAATTGTTTGCGGCGCTTACGCTCCGCTGAAAATACATGTCAATGGAGCCGGCGTCCCCTCATGCTTTGGAAGTACGTGCTAATCAGCGCGACTTCCAAAACACACGGTGTATTGCGGCATGTACTGTACGTGGCGCAATTATGCCATGTGAACATACCCTAAGTCAACAATGTGTTTACCTGTATTCAGAAGTCCCATAGAACAGAATGAAGAGTTGTACGCAAGCATGAACGGCTCTCCATTCTGAGCCGAAACTTTTGGGATCCCGTTTTCCGAGATGGTGCTGGTCCCAGAGGAGAAGGATCCTAGCGATATGCCATGAAAGTCTATGGGGAGAACACCCTTTTAACCCTTTAATGTAGAGGCCTATTGTTTTTTTCATGTCCGTTTTTTCCTCCCCGCCTTCCCAGAGCCCTAACTTTTTTATTTTTCCACCTACATAGACATATGAGGGCTTTTATTTTGGGGGACAAGATGTACTTTCTAATGGTGTTATTCATATTACCATAGAATATACTGGGAAATCACAAAAAAATTCTATGTGGGGCAAAATGTGAAAAAAACATATTTGCGCCATGTTTGCGGGAGTTTTGTTTATACGACGTTCAATCTCTGGTAAAAGTGATGTATTATCTGTATTCTACAGGTTGATAAAAATCCGGCAATACCAAAAAAGGTACCAGTAAAGTTTTTGGGACTGTTAAAAAAATTCCAAACATTTTCTACTTTTGAAATTTGCGCAGCAACGCCATGTTCTGCGGCCAATAACTTTTTTGTACTAACACCTAGGGACCTGAGTTAGGGTGCATTTTTTGTGTGGGCTGAAGTGTACTTTTTATTGGTACCAGTTTGGAATACATGCAACTTTTTTTTATTAAATTTATTTTAATTTTTAGGGGACATGAAATGACCAATGGCGTTTGGATTTTTTTCTTCTACAGTATTCAGCGTATGGGATAAATAATGTTATATTTTAATAGATCAGACTTTTTCGGACATGGCGATACCAAATATATGTAACTTTTTTATTACTTTATTTTTTTTTATTTGTAAAATAGCAAAAGGGGGTTGATTTGAACTTTTAATATATTTTTTTAACACTTTAAAGCTTTTTTTAGGAGGTATGATCACTTATATAGCTTAATGCATTGTATTACAATGCATTAAGCTGTACAAAGATGGCGGTTTTACTACTTCCTGTCTGGGTCAGGAAGTAGTAAAACAGAAAACATGGCACCGATGGATGCCTTCACAAGGCCTCCAGTGGCCATGTTAAGCGATCTGGGCCCCGAAATGCGGAACGGTGCATGGCACCATCTCTCATTGATCTAGACACCGCGGCCATCATTGCTACGACATCTAGGGGTTTAAACAGCGCAGGATCGCCCTGGCATGGGCAAACGAGCATTGATCAGTCACAGGGAACCCCA